>VMBQ01007369.1:26196-45219 GCA_007657795.1 Dreissena rostriformis | reverse complement strand
TATAATTCATTGCCGGCCAGGAGGTCCTATAATCATGCACGGACTGATCATTTCCGGTCCAAAAAGAGTTTTGTTTCTCTCCCTTTTGCGTAATGTACGCATATAGTGATGACGAAGTGTGTTATTCGCTTTCATTAGCAATCAAGCAGTTTATGATAATGCTTCTCAACATGTGAATTTTATTTTTTATATTATAATTAACAAACATATAATTTAAATCAAACAAACAAATAACACTTTGCAATCTACTTTTGTTATGTAAATGGGAACCAATATGGAACATTACGTGTTAGCATACTGTGCGTTCATTTATCTACAATTTATAAAATAGCAAACATTCTTTAAAAACAAACAAAAAATGAAATATATTACCGGTAACTCGTTTTTATGACTTGACATGTAGATATGCAAACTGAAAAATCAGTACCATATATAAAAATATGGTTGCTGGAACTGCCTATGTTTTCGTTTAGTCTATTTTGCTCAGTGTGTTTGATCACAATAAGAGCATTATTAATGTATACAGTAACACAAATAATAATTTCCATATTTCTGCATGTTGATACTTAAATTGACTATAATATCTGAACATCTTTTATTGTTCAGTTTTGTACATATGTAAAACTAAAAGTATAGTATGAGCTCTCTGTCAGATGCCACTGCAGCTGTCAGGGGTGTCAATTGGCCGAAATCTTAAATCCTGAAAATCATCCTAGAATTTGGGGGCCAGAGTCAAAAGAGTTTTAATTATTCATTAAATGAGGTTTCCTTTGTAAACAATATGCCAAAGGTCAATAATTTGTGTTTAAGATGATATTTTATGACAAGAATGCTTAAAATAACCAAAACAATCCTCTGATTTATATCAATATCAACAGTTTTCCTTGAGGGTTTAATTCCTGAATTCAGGAATAATCCTGAAAATTGACACCTCTGGCTGTCACAGCAATGCTGATCTCGAGGGGATGTGTTAAGAAGACCTGACGAAGATCGTTCTTGAAATTAAATTATTACATAAACAAGAGATGTGTTTGTCAGAAACACAATGCCCCATATTGCACCGCTTTGATTTCTTTTTTACCTTTGACCTTGAAGGATGACCTTGACCTTTCACCACTCAAAATGTACAACTCCATGAGATACACATGCATGCCAAATATCAAGTTGCTATGATCAATATTGCAAAAGTTATGACAGACAGGCCAAAAACCATATACCCCCTTTTTTAAAAGGAAGCATAAAAACTACAGTAACCATACATATTCATTTAATCATGTTAAATGTTAGCTTTTATATTGTTATGAAAAGCCCAAGTCTATAGAAAAAAGTAATTAAATTTTTATAAAAGCATTTGTTTTAATAAAAATTTAATACATTTTGTATACTGAAAACTATTTTGTAAGCATAAAATACGTAAATATTGACTATGATTATAAACACTTTCAAGCTCATAAAGTTATAAATGGGCTCTATAAAGTGTCAATTTCTTTATTGTTCAAATGTTCATGCTTTTACAGTTGAATTATTTCATTGTATTGATAAAACTTTAAACGTGGTTACTACGATTATGATATATTTGTTTACCGTTCATTTCTATGAAAATGAAAATCAAAGAAATAATGAACATTGAGGTGTTTGTGAACAATGAACATGTGTTCTTAACTTGAATGTCTATACGGATAATCACTCTTACGCCTTTATTTAAATTATAAAATAATTAATCTTATTTGTTTTTTTGGTACCTTAATTAAAATATGGCTACAAAATCTCTGTATCGTTCACCGTACTGCTGATTTAAATGATCGATCCCGTCCCTATCCAGATGGTAGTGTCTAACAATCTCAATGTTTGAAAGATTTTCAAAAATCTCCAGCCTTTCATTCATACCTACAAGTCAACGTTTATATCAATATTGTCTTCATTGTAAATGTAAGAAAACTACATACAGTCTTCACGAATATTTTTTGGGAGCATTGAACATTCGGACCAGTAAGAGTCAAAATATCACTGGACCGAATTCCTTTTTACTGGACCGATACAGTTATGGGTTTTTGACATCAATGAATCTGTTCTATATCTAGATCTACTAGTATGATATTACATTTTACAGCAGATAACAACTTGTTTATTAACACGACATTATGAAAAAAATATTAAACAAATGTAGATTGTTCAGTAGTTTGTTCTCTACAAAATGAATTTAACATGGAAAAAAACATGTCCCGCAGACATCTCCATATCTTCATAATCGTCAATGAAGTCACTATCAGTATCAGAATTTTCTCCCTTAGACTCACTGATGTCTTGTCAACATAACATTATGTTCATACATGTATGTGCTAATAACTGATAATATGCAATGTGAATGCAGTAAAATGTAATATCATAATAGTAGATCTAGATATATTATTTTAATGTCAAAATCCCATAACTGTGTCAAAATGTCTCAAAAAGTTCATCGTTCAATGAAAAGTTTACTAAGTCATTGTAACGGAAGGAAAAAACAACGTGCACACCGGTTATGCCTAATTGTTTACCATCCGAGGTTGTCGTCAGTATGGCACGGAAAAGCACTGTGTTTAAATCGGGAAAGTTTGGAACATTTTTTACGGGTCAAAAGTATCACAACACAATGTTCAATTACATGTATCATAAATAAATGAATACAGACAAGATTAATAGTTAAAAAGTGGCATTTATTAAAGGCATTACGAAACACGTGTTATTCGGTTCATTTAACCTTTTAATTTGAAAACGACGAGAGCGTTTGATGTGAATGAGACGTCATTGCGCAAATCCGATGCGCTAGTCATAAACATCTAGAAAGTTTACTTTCAGTTTAGAGCTGCCGTGATCAGTTACATTTTCGTGTTTTATTTGTATTGTTTTCTTTGTATTTAAATTCCGTAATTTGAACATTTCATTACTAGATTTGGACATTTCTTTACATCCAAAATTGATCAAAAATCATCTGTAATTTTCTACTGGACCGTCGGTAATTTTGATGGACCCGGTCGTCGGTCCAGTGGCTAGATTCGAACACTATACATAAATAATAATATAAGCAATCTTTAGATATTATAAATGTCTCTTAACATAAGCGTAAGCATTTGGGCAAAATAAATCATTAACACACAATAGTTGTAATGCAGATGGTTGTGATGCAAGGGTAGCAACTTGTTTCATCAGTTTGCAATAAGTATAATGACATCACCATCCTATGACATGTACAATTTAATATTAAGAGTACAACAAACAATATAAACAACGTTAGTATGAATATAACCAAAATGGAAAAAACCCGGATAATTTCACCTTTTAATAACTTCAGTATTGACGTGAAAATGGTAGCNAGAATTTTGACTAGGCTTTGAGTACGTTCTGACCTTGCGGACAGTTTGTGGTTCCTGTTCAGGTTCTGGGATAGAAACAAAAGTTAACAACATGTTCCTGTGCAGAGTTCGAATAGGTCCCTTGCGAGCCTCTCTCTGTACTCTGTACACAGGCTGGCCTTACAATATATGGTTCTCTCTCCCATTTATCAGACAATTTATGACTGCCTTGCAGATTGACTTGTCTAACAAGTACAAGATCATTAATGCAGATCTGATTCTCTTTAACTTTACTGTCATACAGAGCTTTGTTTTGTGCTGCACGCTTCTTGACGCACTCACCAGCAACTATGTGTGCGAATTTGAGGCGTTCCTGCAATTTTGAAATGTATGCACAGTGACATGCTTCTCCTTCATTTCCTGGAGTTGTGCCTAGATATGCATCAACCGGTAATCTCGGGTGCCATCCGAACATTAAGAAATGTGAAGAATACCCAGTGGAGCTGCTCTTTGTAGCATTGTATGTCTGTACCAATGAAGAGATGTAGTCTTTCCAATTTGACTTCTTCGCATCACAGAGAGTACCCAACATGCGGAGCAAGGTACGGTTAAACCGCTCTGCTGATGGATTACCCATGGGGTGAAAAGGTGTGGTCTTCCGAACATTTGCAAGGTTACAAAGTTCTTTGATGACCTTACTTTCAAAGTTTCTGCCTTGATCAGAATGAAGTTGCTCATGGAATGAGTATTGAGCAATAAAATGTTCAAACAAGGCCTTGGCAGTTGTTGTTGCCTTCTGATTTTGATAAGGGATTGCATTGGCATAACGGGTAAAGTGGTCCGTTATAACCAATACATCCTCATAGCCACCTTTACATTTATCCACTTTGAGAAAGTCAATGCGAACAAGTTGCATTGGCCTGGAGGTGTCAATTGGAACTAGATAAGCAGAAGGAACAATGGGTGTTTTCCTGCAAATACAACTTCTACAGTGAGAAACATGGCTGACAATGCACTGTTCCATGCCTGGCCAGTAAAAACTCTGTCGAGCAAGCCATAGTGACTTGTCCCGCCCTGGATGGCCAACGTCATCATGCACACCCCGACATTCTATTAAGCGATACGAGTATGGCACTACGAGTTGTCGAACTTGTTCACCATCTTATGTGGAATTTCGATACAAAACTTCATCAATAAGACATAGGCGATCAAAATCTCTAATCATTGTTTTGACACTGAATGACAGATCTTTTACCTCTTTAGGTTTTGTACCAGTATAAACCATGTCAATGACTTGTGCAATGTCACGGTCACATGACTGTTCTTTTGACCAATCAATTCGATTAACTTTACAAGCTGAAGGTATTGCATCCACAGTAACCATCTGTGAAGCAGACATACCTGCCAGACATTCAACGGCTGGAAGCTGAATCGAAACAGACTCACAAATGGCTTTTATAGCATCAGAGAACAACTGTGGTCTCCGGCTCAGACCATCGCAATCTAAATTGAGCTTACCAGTTTTGTACGTAATGTGAAAATTGTACATCGACAAAGCAGCAACCTATCGCTGACCGGTAGCGTCAAGCTTTGCTGTAGACATGACATAAGTTAAAGGGTTATTGTCAGTTTTTACAGTAAATGTTGTGGCATACAAATAGTCATGAAATTTGTCTGTTATAGCCCATTTTAGCGCAAGGAACTCCAATTTATGTGCAGCATAGTTGCGCTCACTGCGACAGAGTCCTCGGCTTGCAAAAGCTATAACACGCTCAGATTTTTCCTGTTGCTGTAAGAGTACAGCCTCTAACCCAGTGCCAGATGCATCAGTATGCACAATGAACGGTTTGGAGTAATCTGCAAAAGCAATAACAGGGGGAGAAGTTAATTTGGACTTTAGGGTGTCAAAATAAACTTGTTGAGCATGGCCCCAGGACCAAGGAATGGGGGTTTTCCTTTTGCTTTTAGTAGATGGGCCGTGTCCTTCTAAAAGAGAGTTCAGTGGCTGGGCAATTTTAGAATAGTCTTTTATGAAACGCCGGTAAAAACCTGCAGTTCCAAGAAAATATCTGAACTGAGTTATGTTTGTTGGGACAGGCCATGAAGTAATGGAAGATGTTTTTCAGGGTCAGTTGCGATACCTTTTTCGGAAATAATGTGCCCAAGATATGTCACAGAGTTGTTGAAAAATTCACCCTTCGCACCTTTGAGCTTAAGGCCATGTGCCTCAAGTCTATGAAACACGGAAGTTAATCGCTCAAGGTGGGATTCAAACGTATCTTAAAATACCAAAATATCATCAATAAAAACAAGGCACTCGAGTAATAGTAAATCACTCAAGCACTTTTCCATGCAGCGCTGGAATGTTGCGCCAGAATTTACGAGACCGAAAGGCATACGTTCACACTCGTAAAAACCTAGGTTGCCAACAGAAAATGCTGTTTTTGCCTTATCCTCTTCCGCCATTTCGACCTGCAAATATCCGGATCGTAAATCGAGCTTCGAAAAATATCTAGAACCTACAAGTAGATCAACTGTATCATCAAAACGGGGAAGCATGTAGGCATCTTTCCTTGTCCTCGAGTTAAGCATCCTGCAATCCAGACAAAATCGAAGAGAATTATCTTTCTTGCGGACTAAAACACAATTTGATGAGTAAGGGGAATCACTCCCACGAATAGCACAGCACTGCAGCGTCTCCTTGACATGTTGGCTCACCTCTTCGTACAACCCTGGGGGAATCCTACGGTACGGCTGCTTGAAGGGCGCGTTGTTATTAAGCGTGATGTGGTGCTTGACCAAGTTGCAACGGCCAATATCATCCAGGGTTTTGGGAACCTGTGAAGTCATATCTACTTAAGGAGAAAAGGGGGAAGAAGTAATGTCATCAACAACAGTGACTTCATTAACCACACAAATAGGAGTCCTTGGCTTGGTGAAAACTGATTTTGCGGTCATCTTACACACCCTCACAGGAATCTTGGCACACTTACCATGTTTAGGAAGTTTTACCACATGAGGTCTGACAACCAATGGACCATCATCAGTAAGATTTTCGGTGACAACCTTCTGAATGGTGTGGCTAAGCCCTCTAACAGTTCCACTAAATGAAATAGATTCATAAGGTTTCACCTCAACCGTGTGTTCATTGGTGGAAAAAACAGTTGCTGGTTTACAAACCAAAGTGTCATACGCCATCTGCCAAGCATCAAGTAGCTTTACCTCAGCTGCGACAGACTTACACAGACGAATGATATTAGTTCCCAAAATAACAGGACAACATGAACTAGACTGGGTGTCTGGAACAACTAAAACAGGCAGAGCTAAATCAAAATTCAACAATGGAATGGAAATGGAGGTTTTAATGAAACCAAGTAATTCTAACTGGTTTCCATTTGCAACAGAAACATTCAAATCGATACCCAAATCGGATATATCACAGAGAGGAGGTTTATTTGGAAGAGACTGGTAAAATGAATTTGATACAGTAGAAACAATGGAACCAGTATCAATAAATGCAACAGAAGAAACTGAATGAAAAACAATATTGGTTCTATTTGAATCACCAACCAAACGATCTGCAACAGATGAAATTGTTTCAGAAAAATGTTAATGGCCTTGATCTTTACCTACCCCTGGGCGGCCGCTTACAGAGGTGGTTAATCTTTTGGGTATCTGTTTGAGTTTCCTCCCCTGCCTCGGTAGCCATTACCTTGCCCGCGAACATTACCGAATTGTTGTGTAGTCTGCTGCGAGGTAGGAAATAGAGGGTATGAGGGTTGCTGCATCTGTGGCCGTGGAAAAAACGAAGGCTGCAACGACATAGAGTCCAATCCTTCATAATATCGTTAAACCGCTGGTCCACATTCAACTGAATCCCTGAAACAGTGAAACTAGAGATAACTTATTTTCCAAATCTCTTAGCTGTTTCGGTGTTTCCGGAGGTTGAATGATGACGTTCGAATGGGCCCTAGTTTTTGGAGGGTCAGACACTTGTAGTTCCTTCTCAACCTGCCAGATATCCCGGAAAAGCTGGTCGTATTGTTGAGTTGCATCAAGCTTATGGCAAGTGCTACTCTTCAATACCTCTGAACGAAGGCCCGACCACAACCGCTCGCACATGAGTTTGTTCTTAGAAGTGCGAGGAAGGTGACCACCTTCGAACGCCTGCTCCAGAATGGCCTCCAACCTACACTCAAATGAAGAGATGGTTTCTTCAGCATTTTGGGAGGCATTGAAAAATTCTTTCATGGTGATGCCCTTACGGCCGGCTCAGCAAAATTAACATCAAGTTTTTGGAAAATCAAATCAACAGAGGCCGAATCACCTAAGGAAACAACGAGTTTTCGAGCCGTTCCTCTCAAAGAGTGTCTTATGACCTGAAGCACTTGTGAGAATGTGTAAGTGCTATCATGCATCAGACATCTTACCTCGTGACGCCATTCGTAGAATGTCATCTCATTCCGAGGGACAGGATCTTCCCCTGAAAATGAAGGTATTTTGGGATGTGTTATCTTGACAAGATAACAGGTTGGTTTCCAGAAGGGGAAAAGGGGGTTGAATTTGTGTTGACGTTTTGTGATGGAGTTTGGTGTTGACTGGAGAAATCGCCAGGAGTTTGGCGTTGACTGGAGAAGTTTGGGTTTTGTTCCTACTTCCTTTGCACTATGAGGGGTTCCCTTCGGAAGAAACTTCGGAAGAAATTTGTATTTACTGGATAGTATTTCCAACATTTCTTCCTCAGTTGGCCTACCCCACACAGCACCTTGCTGTTCTTCTGTCTTGGACATATTCATATAGAATAATAACAATAGAAAGATGGAAATGAAAAGATACTTAAGCTACAAGGGCAATGTACACATGTAAATCAAAGCAAATCAAATTTTAAATCCCAATTAATTAAGTTTGTGGCACTCAGGTACTCAACTGCAACCTTAATTAATAATAGCTGAAAAAGAATGACTATTACATTTTGGCACAGCAACACTTGAGCTGAAAATAAAATGCAAAACAACACAAATGTCAGATTAAAATACCTGAACTTTCCCTTAGATAAGTGGAAATGTCATAAAATGTTCCCTTGCAGACAAAATAACTATTCACTATTAACAAAACCTTATGTGACACAGTATATTTAAAACAATTCGGAAGACACTCTTTCTAAATGATAAATATAAAGTGAGCAATTTAATTTCACTTTTTTTATCAGAAACAGTTGAGTGTCCTAATATTTACAAATGCGAACTGGTTTATAATACAAAAAATTATAAACAAATACGGGACTTGCACAATGTATCGATACAATATTTCACAACACAACACAGCCACTAAGCTTAATCACTGAGCACTGAAAATGGACAACACAACACTGAACAATGACAAATCACAACACTCTCACACAGTGCTATAATGGAACATATTTTAAACGCAACAAATGGTTCGAAACAAAACAATTTCTCAATTGAAAATTTAAGAATTTTTACACTCAATTGGCTTGCAAATTGCTGTAAAAATAGCTGTTCTAAAGTTTTCAGAAACTGATATTCAAATTTGAAGATAACTGAAGAATATCAATCAATATTTAAATATTTAAAGGAATAGCATACATTAATAAAAGCTAGGAATTCTTGAAATGTCTTTCTACAACATAATAAATGTTGAATACCAATACAATAATGCAGTACACTCAGTTTTAAAAGCACAGATCACTCAAAAGATGTCTAAAGTTTCAATGACAAATATTTCCGGGTCGCGAAATTATGTGATAACTCAAGATTTCAAGGTCAAACATCAATAAAATGACGATACAGATTTAACAATCAAATAAAAAGCAGTTTTAAACATAAATTATATTGAAACTTACTATGAATACCCCGATTACAGCGATCGCTCGGTTTGTTTACCATGTATCACCTGAAAGGAACTTTTTAAGTATCAATGCGCATTAAATTGGCGCAAAACGTCAACAATAAAATAGGGCAAGAAACAATGTAAGAAAGAACGATAATTGTAACAACTTACGTTTCCATCCAAAATCCACAAATCACATATTAACACACACAAAAAAATAACGTTTAAAACACTGTCACAACAAAATCTTCAGTCAGGAAACTGACAAGGTCACAAAAGTTCACTTCGTCACGTGATGATGACATGGAGGTATCATAAATTGTGTTTAATTACCAGACACAAGTGGTTTTTGCAGGGACCTGTACAAGTATAGGTCCCTTGATTTATGACACCTTGTTTTCTGTGTAATTGTCTGGACAGTATCTGATCATAACGAGATATCGGTTTGTGATGAACAAAGGAGCAATTAAACACCGGGTTAAACAATTCTGAAACAAAGATTGTCAAAATTGGTGTGAACAATAAAATTTATAAAAATAAAATTTATCACGAGGATTTATTTAATGTGTAACAAGGTTAGTTTTACAGGCATATAAAGGTTCAAATCAGTTACCATATGTTGCGTTCATAAAATCGATCTATTTGTTGTTGTTTTAATCCTTATTTGTAGTCGATCATTTAATTAAATTTATTCTGAAACTATTTCGATTTCTGAGTATCTTTGTTCTAAAAATGGTCGCGAAGATGTGCCAATTTAGTAGAGAGATTTTTGCGGGGCTCGAAGATTGTGTTCCATTCCAGAGTTCGTTGTCAGTAAAAACAAATAATATCAACAATATTATCGTTCCAAGTATGCATTTCCTTGCATGTTTATGTTTTATTCAGACATAATTAGTAAAATTATATTATATTTGATATAGCGCATGATTATCAATAAAAACAATGATAATGTCAACCATCTCTATATGCGCTTATATGAATTTCCACCTCTTTTTGCCAGCCAGTGGGCGGAGTCTAAACTTTGCAGGTGCGCGTGACGTCACTCGTCAACTGGTCTATAAACACACGTAAACAACACAGGTTGCAAATGCTCGGGTCTTCTCGCGAAGAAAATGAAGGGAATAATACAATTTTAAAGTTAGCAAGTTCGTCGAAGAACTTCAATCACAGTAGACGAATGTTCTGGTCTTCTCACGAAGAAAAACCAAGGAAAAAATCACAATTCACTTTAAAGTAAATAAGTTCGTTGAAGAAATTTCAACAGAAAAAAAACAACACGTATCCACTCGGAGACGCTACTCGAAACAGTCCATGGCGCCGGCCAGGGGTCCCCAGCCTCTGTGGGCTTCCGGAGGGTCCTTAACCGACACTGCTCCGTCAGTGTTCCGCACGTGGCCCGCACTTGGTGGTGGAAATTTCTCCAACCTGGTTTCAAGTCGTCTCGTCGTCGGGGAGCCAAATGTGGTGGGGTAGGGGTTGGTAAAAACTCTAACGCCTTTCAAGGTTCAACGTTTATGATGCGCCGAAAGTATATCGGCAATTATATATTTGATATATATAATACAGAAACATAAAAGTACAAACAAAATAACAAATTACAACACACCTCAACCTTACAAACACAAATACAATATTCAAAAACCATTAAATTCATTTGCAATGTAGACATATAAATAAATGCAAATACAAACAACTTCAAACTCACCAGGTTGGTAGAATACGATATACTCGAAGTTAATTTATAAACAACAAGTGCTATGTGTGTCTTGCGACAGCTAAAGAGCAAAAGAAAGCATGATCAGCAATTTGCAATCAATTTCAGTGGGGTTTTATTCTTGACCAATGAACATCTTGTATATGTGATTTCTCTCATTATCACTGGACAAAACATTTATGACATCACAGTACATGGCTGGACGCACACAAGAGAAGCAAATGGACACATACAAGACAAGGGAAATAAACACTAGTACATGAGACATAGACGCATATAGTAAAACAGAGTGACCTATCCTACAAAGTGCACTGAATAAACTTAAGTTTTTTTTAATAGAAGCGAATTATTGGAAACAATTTTCACATCATAGCGGATTCCGGCATTGACCCATCTTTTCGGGTTTCACGCACACATATTTTCCTCCCTCGTTGTTACAGTCACCGTCATATCTCCTTTCTCATCCCGAAATGAATAAGTTTGTAAAATTACTTCGTTTTCACTTTTTGTCGCAAAGATTATTTTTTTAAACAAAATATTTACGAAACTTTGTTTTTTGGAAACATGCCTTTTCTTCATTACGACCAAAACATCACTAGGCCATTTTATAGATATATGAATCATCAATTTAAAAACAACGACATTTATACGTAACAAGTATAACAAACATACATTTGAGATTTGTGTCTTGTCAATATCCGATGCAAAAAAGGATTTTTCAACACGCATAGTTCGGATGTAATTTACAAGGCGTTTATACCAAAACAATAAGGAAAATAATATCAAATAATTAGAAATCATGAGTCATTTCTGACTAGCTGGTCTGATTTTGTTTACCTGAATAATATTTTACAACCAATTAAATATCTTTAGACATAGCGGCTGCTTTCACTTCGTATATCTATAGTGGGGATAGAGTTTCATCGTGAATGACTTCGGCTGTAAAACGATTAATGTCTAAAGGTTCTCATATTTAAGAGTAATAGATCTCCATAACACATGATTGCAGTAACTTTAGATCTAAACAAATATTGTGAAATGAATAATGAGGTAAACCAACAATTGTTAGATTGTCACTTTTGACAGTCTTGTAGGAGCATGACGTTCCTTTAAATATAGTATTAATACAACAATAACTACTACTACTACTACTACTACTACTACTTCTACTACTANGAAGACCTGACGAAGATTGTTCTTGAAATTAAATTATTACATAAAACACTACAGTATCCATAAATATTCATTTAATCATGTTAAATGTTAGCTTTTATTTTGTTATAAAAAGCCTAAGTCCATAGAAAAAAGTATTTAACATTTTATAAAAGCATTTGTTTTAATAAAAAATTAATACATTTTGTATACTGAAAACTATTTTGTAAGCATAAAATACGTAAATATTGACTATGGTTATAAACACGTTCAAACTCATACAGTTAATAATGGGCTCGATTAAGTGTCCATTTCTTTATAATTTAAAGGTTCATGCTTTTACAGTTTAATTATTTCATTGTATTGATAAAAGTGATAACTACGTTTATGATATATTTGTTTTAATACCGTTAATTTCTATGAAAATTAAAAATCAAAGAAATCATGAACATTGGGGTGTTTGTTAACAATGTACATGTGTTCTTAACTTGAATGTATATGCGGATATTCACTCTTACGCCTTTATTCGATTTATAAAATAATTAATCTTATTTGTTGTTGGTACCTTTATTAAAATATGGCTACAAAATCTTTGTATCGTTCACTGTACTTCTGATTTAAATAATCGATCCCGTCCCTATCCAGATGGTATTGTCTAACAATCTCAATGTTTTAAAGATTTTCAAAACTCTCCAGCCTTTCATTCATATCTACAAGTCAATAAGTTAACAACGTTTATATCAATAATGTCTTCATTGTAAATGTAAGAAAACTACATAAATAATAATATAAGCAATCTTTAGAAATTATAAATGTCTCTTAACATAAGCGTCAGCATTTGGGCAAAAAAAATCATGAACACACACTAGTTGTAATGCAGATGGTTGTGATGCAAAGGTAGCAACTTGTTTCATCAGTTTGCAATAAGTATAATGACATCACCATCCTTTAACAGTCAGGGCTTTTTTCCTGCTTTTGTGAAGCAGCCTTGGCCCCTCACTTTTTGAAAACATGAGTCGCGAACTTTTAAAAATTGTGAAAAGAATGAATCGCAAACTTTTGAAAATTGTGAAAAAAACGAGTCGCGAACTTGTAATGATTGTGAAATTCATTTTTGTTACGAATTATTACAGAAAAAGTATGTTTAATACTTGCATCAAACTTAAATTTCAAAATAATGCATTAAAATCATGTTTTGATTGTCTGGACTCTTTTTTCTCTTAAAAAATAAGTTCAGGGACAATATTTTGGCATAAATTATGTCTGTACATACACTAATGAAAGCAATGGCACTAAAATAAAACGTAATTTTGAATTGTGAAATGGCCGTTTTTTGACAGATTTGAGCACAAAAAGTCCGATTTTCACAGTCAAACATTTTACAATTTGTTCTCAAGTAATTATTTTATGAATGGATATATACTAACCTGATACGAAATATTCATAAGGATTTACCCGTATAAAATGTAAACCGATCCGCAAAATACACAAGAAGCGTGCAAGCGTCTGGCTAACTAAGTGATTAATATCCATCCAGACGCTATATAGCCTCAGTTTTATATAGTTGAAACGTAAACCCCTTGAATACATGAGGGGAGGAGGGTGGAACCTATCAGGTGAGTATAAATCTATTCATAAAATTATTACTTGAGAACAAACTGTAATTTTGTTGTCCATGATTTATTCTCACTTAATACGAAAAATACATAGGATGATTTCTAAGCAATCAAAGCATGCTTACCCTAACATATATGGTGGTGGTCATTTATTTGCAACTTCTTGTTGACTATTTACATGATCTTCTACTTTAAGTGTGTAGATTATACCAATCCTTGGTTATCAACCCTTTTATAATACAAATGTACTGTGTAGAAATATCTTTTCCTGCACGATCCGCATAAAATGAAAACTTTAATCCACAGTTTATGATACGTTCACTGAGATCATAGTTGCAGAACACTAGGAGTTACATTCCTAACATAAAACTTTATAAATGTACTTTCACTTGCCCAATCTGCTGCTTCCAGTATTGCCTTAACCAAAGCACCATTTTACAAAGCCCATCATGGACCTATAGAACGTGTAGAATGTGCTTTCACTTTTTTCTTTGAACTGCCATAAGCTTCCTGAATAGTCTTCACAATATAAGAAGATAATGTTGTTGCTGATGCCTTTTCATGAGATGCATTCACTGTCAAGAATAAACTAGTCTCGTCTCTGCCATTGTTATTCCTGAATTTCTCTGTTTGTTTAAGATAAATAGCAATGGCCCTTTTTGGGTGTAACAGTTTGTTCTGCTTGAACGTAAGAACAAATATTTCTACTGGTTTGTGTCCAGGTTGGTCTTGCTTAGACAAACCTTGTCTTACAAACGTTATTCCTTTGGCTTGAACTGACCCGTCTGTACGTGGTGAACGCTGTAAGAAAAACAGCTTTATAAGTGATATATTTAAGCGAAGTTTTCCTCATAGGTTCAAATGGAAATTTGTNTCTGCCAAGTCTGGTAGCAGAGTTGTGGAGATTTTGTCCCCCCTTGTTTGTTCAGATACTGTACACAAGTTACATTGTCTGTTCGTATTAGAACCCTCTGATTGCTTAAAAGTGGCTGAAACCTCTGCAATGCTATGAAAATTGCTTCCATTTCCCGACTGTTTGTGTTTAAGGGACTGCTCTTGTGACCGACCATGTTCCCTGAATAATTTGATTCCCCAGACATGCCCCATATCCTGTCATGGATGCATCGGTCTCTTGAACTTTGTTCGCTGTCCATGGTTGAAAAGATTGGCCTATCATAATGTTGACTGGATTTAACCACAATGACAGATGTTTCTGCAAGTGAACTGTGATAGGAATTTCATAATCCAGATCTTGTGTACTGGGTCTCCAGATATGCAGAAGTAATTGTATGGGACGCATGTGAAGTCGAGCATGTGGTATTAGAATCAAACACGAAGCCATTAGCCCTAGCAGTTGTAAATATTGCCGTGCTGTGGACAGACTGTTTGATATAATGTCCTGAACTATTTAAGCAATATTTCTGCTCCTTTCCAATGTGGGAGTGACCAAACCTAATTTTAGATTGAAAAGCCCTCCAATGTATGTTATCTGTTGAGTTGGTATCAACATAGACTTCTTGACATTTATTATGAATCCTAGTTCGATCAGGAGATATATTACCCTATCTAGATCCTGTTTGAGCCTTAATTTGAGATGACTTAGTGCTAACCAGTCGTCTAAGTATACTGCTAGACGCAAGCCCTGTCTTCTTATGTAGGCTGCGACTACAGACACTATTTTTGTCCAAGTTCTTGGTGCTGACTTTGGGCCAAATGGTAATGCCACAAACTGGTAAACTGTTTTTGCTTCACTAAATCGAAGATACTGGCGATGTCGGAATAATATTGAGATGTGTAAATAAGCATCTTTCAGATCTATTTGGGCTGCAAAATCTCCTTTCCGAACTAGATTCAAAACTGATTGCATTGTTTCCATTTTGAAATGCTGTGTTTTTAAAAACCTGTTGAAGGGCCTCAAGTTTATAACTGGTCTCAAATCTCAATTTTTATTTTCTACTAAAAAGCGTACTGTAAAAAACCGCTCTGAATTTGGTTCTGAGGAACAATTTCTATTGCTTTTTTTCTGAAATAACTCGTCTACCCCCCTGCAGTATAATATGTGAATTGTGTTTGTTTATTTTTGTTTGTTTTACCCCATTGGATGCTGTTATTTTGTTTAGAAATTCTATTTTGTAGCCATTTTTTATGATATCGAGAACCCATTGATCCTCTGTTATTTGTTCCCATCTTTGATAGAAATGTTTGAGGCGACCCCCAACTGGTATTTCTGGTTTCATCATAATCAAGTCATTGTTTAGATTTTGGACGAAAAGAACTTACCGTAGAAGTTCTTGGTGAACTAGGCTTGGGCATCTTAGGAATTGTGAACCCTGCCAATGATCAGGGTTGTCTGCTTTGGTGCTTGTCCCCGTATGCAGGTCTACGGAATCTGTCATCCGCACTAAAGTGTGGCGCACTAAAGCATGGCCTTTTCCATTGAGCACCTAAAGCTGTGGCCGAACTGATCGGAAATTTCCTTTTCCTGTCAACCTCTAGGAGAAAATCAGACAACTGCTTGTTCATTTCTTGTCTTTCTTTCAACTTTTTCTCTAGTCCTCCACCAAACACACCATCATGTGTCAATGGTAGCTCCCAAACATGTGTCTTGATATCCTTAAACTCATTCAGTCCAGTATCTGCCATGGCAGCACGCTGTCTAATCAAATGATGTAATGATCCACATCGTGCTGTTTGATCCAGGGACTTATTACTCATCGCAAAAATGCTGCATGTTGTCCTTGATATGCCATTTTTTCAAGTGGTTTTAGTGGTTGGGTATGTAGTTACTGATCCTTAGTGCCAGCCTTAGATCCAAACCGCTTTAACAAGAGGCTTTCGACAATGTCGTCCAAACTGGGAACCTTAAGCATTTCCTCTGTGTTGTCACTGACAGGAAATAAATTATTTTAAGAGTCTCTAAATGCAGAGATCTTTGATGGTTCTGTACTTCTCCAAGACTGTTTCAAAATGTTCATTTGACAGTCCTCCAAAACAATGCCCTCATTAGACTAATATTCATCTACTGCATCCTCTCCAAACAGATCAGTCAACAATTTGTCAGTCTTAGAACTGCACTTTGTAAAGCTCTCTTTACTAGTGTCCTCACACTGGTTGATTAGAGTATCACCATCACTGTGACTGGAGTCGTCAGACAACCCCAACAGGTCCTGAGGATCTGTTTGTCCCGGTTGCAATGATAGTGTCAAAATTGTCCAGAATAGGTCTCCTACACCCACCAAAAGTGGTGTTATCTTGACCTGTGTTCGTACATTTCGTGGCCGAACCACCAATTTTCGAAACACGAATAGCCGATGGCGTATCCGAATTACGATTATCCGAAACAGTAGCAATGAACACCGGATTACCTTTTGAATCTTGTCCTTTATTTGACGTCGAATTCCTCGACATAGTTTCGAACAGAGACAATAAACTGTCAAACTTAGTGTTTAGAGACGTAACATTGTCTTTTAAACTGTCCAAGTCTTTTTTGGAAGCACGTGGCGTTCGTTTCCGACTCGAATTTGAACGAGAGGATTTCGTCGAAATCTGTTCTTCCATCACAGATTCTGACTCGATTTCGCCGTGTTCATAATCCGAAATAGCATTATCAGACATAATGCCGATAAATAAATGAACTAACTTGCACAAATTAAATGAAAAATGCAGAGCAAATCACACGTGGTTACCACTTCAACGCATAAAATAAAACTGAGGCTATATAGCGTCTGGGTGGATATTGATCACTTAGTTAGCCAGACGCTTGCACGCTTCTTGTGTATTTTGCGGATCGGTTAACCTTTTAATACAGGTAAATCCTAATGTATATTTCGTATCAGGTGAGTATAAATCGTGGAATAAAATGGCCGTTTTTGTGGCCCGTTAGATTTGTGAATTGGCCGTGTTAAAATTGTGAATTGGCCGTTCACGGCCAATCTCTAATAAGGAAAAAAAGCCCTGTCAGACATGTACAATTTAATATTAAGAGTACAACAAACAATATAAACAACGTTAGTATGAATATCACCAAAATGGAAACAAAACCGGATAATTTCACCTTTTAAGAACTTCAGTATTAACGTGAAAATGATAGCAAATTGACAATGACATGTGATAATTGCTACTTTCCCCAATTTAAGAATTCTTAACAATATCACCTGTCAAAAATAGCCGCAAGGGGAGTTAAACAGTATAGAAAGATAGATATATCTAACTTAAACTACAACAGTTTTATGAAATAATGAGCATTTAACTTCAAAGCACAAGAGATGATGTGATTTTCAATCGTTCTGTTACTATTTACGCTTGAAAAATCATTGAAAGTTGTCCAAAATGTAACAAACACCAAAAACACACATCCGCCATTTTATTTGTTTAGACGGGAAGTGAATCTATGGTGGTTTTGTCACCTGTCAGTTTCGTATTGTGTGTAATAGGGAAGTGAAGGTTTCGACTTGTAAATAAACTGTAGGATAATAATAACTTTCAAACTATTATTTGTTGAACTTCGTAACCACATTTAAATCGCAGGGATAGCTTACGAGAGCAATCTATGTAACGTTATATTAGTTGCCGTTAAATCGTGAAAAAAATGTTTATATTGTTTCACCAAGTTAAATTGTAACTTAGCTGTGATTGTTTCACGTGAAATTGGAGTTTTGTTTTCATAAATCAACAACAAAATTGCCGATAAAAATCGTCCCTTAGAAAATTCTATAAGTTTAAGACAGGTCTAGAAGTTTCTTTTTTTTTTTTAGTAAAATCCGGCAATTCTAAGAAAAATCTAAGAAACGGTCACGTTTCTTAGACAAAAACTGAGAACACATCAGTTATAGTAAAAAAAAAACTACATAAAATATCAATTCTTAGTAAACATTTTGTCTAAGAAAGTTTCAGAATATCGCCCAATGTTTACTAGGTGTTATTTTTCCTTTCTGCTTAAATGAAACCAAGCGAACGTAACAGTACATTATAATTAGAAGTAACACACATAACAAGAAAGACAAAGATATATCTTTGACATGAGCTTCCGAATGAAAAAGTCGTCATGTCTCGTAAATAATAATGATAACGTTAATTACCACCATGTACAAATATCTACTTCTATCTAGTTACTTCATCTTTTCAATAAACAAACAACGCCCGGACAGATCTGTAGGGAACTATTCTTCTCCAAATTAAAACAAGAGCAGAAATAAACGTCCATTCAGAAATAACATTTACATCCGGGCATTTACTTTCTCATAAAATACCAAGTAGATTGGTGACCTCCCCTTATCTATCGCTACTCTCTCTCTCTCCCTCTCCCTCTCCCTCCCCCTCCCCCTCTCCCCTCTCCCTCCCCCTCCCCCTCTCCCTCTCC
>VMBQ01007369.1:0-25800 GCA_007657795.1 Dreissena rostriformis | reverse complement strand
TGATGGTCTGATACGCTACACATGATGGTCTGCCACGCTGCACATGATGGTCTGATACGCTGCACATGATAGTCTGACACGCTGAACATGATGGTCTGATACGCTACACATGATTGTCTGATACGCTGCACATGACGGTCTGATACGCTGCACATGATGGTTAGATTGGTTACCTCCCCTTATCTATCGTTACTCTCTATATAGTATAGTCAACGGTTATATTCAACGGGAGACCAGTTTAAATCCCAAGCTCCCTTGAATCGATACGTGTTTCTGATTTTCCGATTGTTATAGGAAGTTTTGAAATTATTGAAGTTATTTCACCACTTCATGTTTCATTTATTTGTACTTGATCTTAAAAATAACTTTTCTTCTTCATAGCCTTTTAGTTTTTAATTCAGTCAACTGTTCCCTTAACATTTACTTCAGCAGCAACTTCCCTGTATCTTGCAATTAGGCTTTCAACGCCATCGGCGCTCTCGTTGTTCGATGTAAGCGTCAATTGAAGGGTAAGTATTCATATCACTAGGATACGTTTTCCGTCGTAATCAAAGGGGAATAACTCCAGTTTCAATGAAGCGGAGTGCTTCGATTCCAGCGGAGATTACTCAAGTGAATATGACGATGAAGATGATGCGGTTTACTGGCTCATCCTTATAACATCGATGCCTCTGCAAAAGAAACACACAAACCATTAAGCAATCTATCAATGTATGTATCGAACCAAGTTTTTTAGCCACATTTCTACACGGATATGATAACGACAGTTACTACATTGAATGCCTTCTAACGTAACTTTTACAATATCACGAGCAATCCTTATTTATGTCGGATAAGGAACGGTTGCACAATTTGGGGCACGTACTTGTTCTGTTGAGGTAGAATTTTATAAGAGTAACTTGAATAATGTATTTGTTAGGCAGTTTTGGTCTCAACGCATAACTAGATTAATAATTAGAAAACCTTTTTTAGAACAAAGCAAGCATATTTCAAGCAAACCCTTTTTCTCGCAAAAACAGCAGGGGAAAAGTACAGTTTAACAAATGTTTCTAAAAATCCGAAGCCGAGAACGTGACCTTATAAACAGAATTGATATAAGAAATGCAAAGTAAATCTGTATCAGAATTACCGGGACTTTCTTAACTGCGCTTGGAAACATGTAAGAAAATGACACAATTTAAAAATCAATACACTAGAATAATAAACGTCATTACAAACAATTAAACAAATAAGTTGGACCTATTAAATGTTGTCTTGACCACATCGAAAGTATTACGCTTATTGAGCCACTCTCGAGTCCATCTCCTGGAAAGAACCAGGTTTTGCTCATACAAAACGATCATACCCATAACGCTCAGCGTTCCGCTTCGGTCAGTGTCCAGTTGGTCAAAGAGTTCGTCCACTTCCTGGTTAGTTAGTTGCTCGCCCAGACTGGTTAAGCACCGCTTGAGCTCCTCGCGGTCAGGCGTTCCGTTTTTGTCACGATCGAATATCCTATGAAAAAAAGATAACATATACAAATTGGTACTGATCAATTCATGAATATCGGGTGTCTCTTTTGTCGCAATGATTTTGATATTTATACAATGAACAGATGTGATTAAATTGGAAAGAAGAGAGACAACTATGAATCCAGTTCAATCTTACAATTATTTTCAGTTATACCCCTTTTAAACTAAGAGTTGAGAACAGTCATTTCTTTTAAACACAAAATCAGTTAGCCTTCAATCGCTTATAATTTTCAACTGTACATCCGGCAACTGAAATGGCTTTACATTTACTTCACTACCTAAGCATTCAAATGTATTCTTTTGTGCTTAATTCTCATTTTAATCGGCTTATTTGCTTTAAAATATAAAACAAGTGAAATTCTCGCATGCAAATAGTTTCATATTTAGAATCGTTACAAGCTTCTATCTGGCCCCATGCATATCCTCCACTTAGTTTCTCGTTACTGTAGGCATATCCCCCACTTAGTTTCTCGTTACTGTAGGCATATCCTCCACTTAGTTTCTCGTTACTGTAGGCATATCCCCCACTTAGTTTCTCGTTACTGTAGCTGCAGATACAGTATCAACTAAAAGTGTTTATTTCAGTTGTTGCTACAATGTTTTTACACAACCATATCTCCTTACCGGAAAGCTTCTAAGAGGTCGAATTCTTGAGTTTTTTTGCTAAAAAGTTCTTCCTCCATGATTTGCTCACAAGGTTCAAGGCTGACGTTTCCTGTAAATGGACATATTGTATTCCATAAAATTGAGGTAACTTCAGTATACAATAATCGGTTTTAGTTGATGGGCAAAATTAAAACGATACACGGCTATGATAAAACGAATAAGCCCCAATTTTTTTGCGCTGGATAGATTTATAATTTTACGCTAATCTATACGTATATTATTATCATACAGCATTAAGTGATGTACCCCGAAAGAATACCAAGCTATATTTTAGTTTAATTCTTTATAAATAGCATTATATGTTATTAATAAAATATTTAAACATATCCTCTTTTAGACTATGTTGTAATTGTATTATAACCATAATTATCGTCAATTTTTGTATCATCATTAATACCATCATAATCATCACTTACATCACCAGCATCATAATCATTGTCGTCATCGTTATCATCCTCATCGTTATAATTATTATTTTCTAAATTAAATATTTCAATAAACAACTTAATGTATAATATACTGTTTTTGATGTTGTATTTCTTAGCGAGTTCCTTCACGTATGACACAGTTAGATTTAGACCAAGGAGTTGAAGCCCCTTACGAAATCCTTCGTCGTCAAAACGCCGGATTTGTCAATGTCTATCGAATCGTAGATGGACTTGATGTCTGAAAATAGAACGAGCTATTCATTTGCTGTCATAATGTTAATGCGTATTATGTTATTATTAACTTTGGTTGACATTTTTTACACAAAAGAGCACGACAAGCTTAGAAATTGTTGGTTAGTTGCACATATTGAGTAGTCTATTGACACAAGTCGATTCGTGTACTTTAAAGATTTAGTAGACCTATTGCGGGTCACGTATTTTATGATAATATGAACTTGTTACTTATTTGTTTTAGTATTATTTCGTACATTGTCGTCAATTTATCACTGTATTGTAGTGTCCATTGTGCACGTTAGATTATATTGTTGTCGTTACCCAGGTATAACAAGTGCAAATGGAACGCTAGTGTAATGTTGCAATTATTGCTAAGTGTTGAGCGGTTATTTACATTTTATATATAGTTTATTTGCTATACGGCCACCGGTCCTTGACTATACGCAAACACATACAAAATTCAATAGTGGTACAGCAAAACAAGTGTTTAAGTTAACAACATTTTACGTCTGTCGAAGGCATAGTAAATACAAATGGCAATTTTTCGTGTAATGTTTTCATCAAGCGAAGCCATAGCATTATTTAATTGATTGATTGTTGGCTGATTGTTAAACTTGAAAGGAATATACCTTTCATGAAGATCTTCAAAGAAAGAACATACAAGTAAGAAATGATATTCATTTTCAATATAAGTTTTGCACAAGGGACATAAACTTTCGTTTCGTTCTAGATTTATGTATATCCCATGTTCAATCATGAGTTGATGTGCTGATATTGTGAAGCGGCGTATGCATTTCCTAATTTTCGAATTAAAAGGACGGTATGGTACTTTTACCATTCAAAACCTATTTAAAACCCGATATGTTATCAATTTTGAAGTATCATTGCAAGATTGTGACCATGACTGTTTAAATATATCTTTCGATACGTATCCACTTGGATGATATTTTATCAATCGGTCGTATCTTAATTCCGTACGAATATCCGAAACATAACAAACTCTAAACGTCGATATCGAGCTTGAGATTTTCGCATCTGCTTTGTATTTCTATATCATATACAGATGTTTCACACTCAGATCGCTTGACATGGAACTCACTGGCTTTCTGCTCAGGTGTGAGTCCCTCAGTTGTTTGATCTCTTCTTCTACTTCGTTGTCATCAAACATACCATATTCCTCCTCGTCCATAGCGGCCTACAGGAAAAACGAATATTCATCTGTATCATTATCATGAACATCGTCATTATAATCATCATCTTTGACAACATCATCAGCATCAGCATCACCTAAATAAATAGGTTTTCGATGTTTTCATTTTTCGATGAAGTTAATTCTATTATGGGTAGTGATTTCTTGAAAGATTTTGACGTTTCGTTAAAGTTTGGCAAAGCCTTAAAGGCAAATTAGTAAGCACACAATCAAATTAATTTGATATGAAATCAAAAAGTAGCACGCATTCGGCTAGAAACAACATGTACAATACCCGCTGACTCAGGAATGAAAATAAATACTAGTATAGATGGTTTATTTTTTAGCAGCAAGGTATAGTTGAACCATACAAACTAGTTCACAAACTGGTATTTACGGCGAAAACGTTTGTTGATGCTAAACGGGCCGATATTCTAGTTACTTATATACATTTTACAAATGGAAGTATGAAAAGGAATCGACATTTTACAGTTGCCAGCTTGTAGCCAATGTTGTCTGTGAATGAGATGAATTCGAGACTCAATTTCATTGTCTACCTATATGATGAAGCTTTCCAAACCATTAATAATGATCAACAAGTGACATATTAGACGACAACTTTGGAAGATCTCCAAAACAGACACAGAGCATGTCATTTGTTCAAAACACAAGTTGAATATCTAGGGCACATTGTTTCATAACACGGGGATTCATGTAACCTATCAACAATCGAGAATGTTCATTAATGACCTGTTCCCCAGAATAAGACAGCCATTAAAAGCTTCCTTTGTCTTGTGAATTTCTACAGAAAAGTATATTCCCAATTTTGCACCAATTGCGTTTCCACTGACAGAAAAGAAAGCGATTCTTTTGGTCTGGAGAATGCCAATCAAGTTTTAAACAGATTAAAAAAGAGCTGGTATCCCCTCCAAGTTTAGGCTTTCCACAACCACTTGGATGTTCATACTTGACAGAGATTGGTCACAAATAGGAATTGATACGGTTCTTTTCCAAGTTCAGGATGGTGTTGAAAGAGTTATTGCGAATGCAGGTAAGTAATTTAATTAGACACAACAGAAGTAAAGCACTACTATTATTGAGCTACGAGCTGTTAAAACCTTTGATAAAGAATTAAGTCATTACTTATAGGGACCAAACTTTTGTGTTCATGCTTTACAATTATGGTAAAACAACTTCACTTCAGGTAACCTGAGAGCATGCTTGCTCAATGTTTAACCGTGTTAGACACCTACGACTTACAATGAATATAGGAAAGGTTGATTGTATAGCGATGCTGGTACAATGGCTAGATTTCCGTTGAGAAACCTTCTCTGTAAATGTGAAAGTTTTTCTGATTGCAATTATATAAGATCATAAGGCAATACTTTGCCTCGAAACCTAACCACAGACCCTGTCGATTCTTCTACATTTTGACCAGACAATAGTAGTGAAGATGGTCCAGAACTTCATGTTTTAAGTAATTTTGACAATGAAAATAATTGGATAGTGGGCGGTGTTGACAATGCTGTCTGAAGCACTCAACTGAAAGACACTTTACTGAGGATGCGTTAGATTGTTTTATAATCAAATCTTCTGATGATAGAATACTTGACCCCTGCAGATAAAAAAAATCAAACGCGCTGCTGTGTGTTCCAAGTGGATAAAAATTGGTCACATGAAAAGTCAGAGGAAACGCAAAGTAGTGATTCAGACAGTAAAACTCTGTTATAGTTTAAGTTCGATTCATGTGAAAAGCCATTAAAGTCTGCTATCAATGAATATAGCGAAAAAATGTAACAATCTTGACGACTTCACGGGAATCTCTGACAGTAAATGACAATTTGATTTGGGCAACATGTGACAAGAGCTTAAGACTTGTACTTCAATCAAACTTAATGTCTGCAGTTTTAAAAGAGTAGCACGAAAGCACATTTTTATTAGGCAATCGCTTTCAAGAACCATACCGAACTTACTGTCGCTGATACCCGTGTCACTCAGTTCATATGTAGATATGGAGTTCTCACAATTATGCACTCAGAGCAAGGTCCCGAATTTGAATCCCGTCTTTTTAAGCATATGTGCCTACTTTAAGGAATACAAAAAAAAACTGTTCCTTACAATCCTCGTTCTGGTGGTTAAATGGACAGGCATAATCGTACAATACAAGCATTGCTGGCCATGCGTGTGAACCACACCAGAGATGAATGGGATGACCATTTACTATTTATTATGATGGATAACAGAGCATTATGTTTCGAAATTACAACATGAAGTCCTTATTTACTTTTGTTTGGAAGGAAAACACTATTTTGTTTATGTCCTTCAAGGAATGTAGGGTGGCTCGAATGTTCCATGGCAATGCCTTTCAAGCAGATTTCCACTCTCTCACAAATAGCGGCATCCAGGCAAAAAGAAAGGTTATTCTAAATTGTTCACGGATAGAACTCTACCAGTTGCTACAAAAGTTTACAGCTGTAACCTATCAAATTGGGCATCAACGTTACAACCAAATTGACCACTTCAAAAATATCATTCTCACCTGTTAGGATCAGATGATTTCAGTTTCGCAAAATAGTCAATACTGAATCCGCTATTGAAGTTGATACTGAAACTGCTATTCTATTAGGCTCTGAAACTGCATGTGAATCAAGACAAGATTTGGTGTCAAATGGTCAGCCATACCATACACGAGTTGGACACACGGTCAAGCCGGGTGATCCTAGTTTGATCCTAGTGATATGTAAATGTAATTGGAAGAGATGTTATTTTACTTTCATCAATGTGATCGCAAAGCGTGGTGCTATTAGTGTTAACATGTTATGATCATGCTTCAATTAAATATTTGTATTATTGTATATGTCTCTCATGCATATAGTTTCAGTTTGAGCATGGCATCTTTGAGCTTCTTGAAAGTATTAGCCAGTTACTCGAAGCGTTCTAGGATCTTGAAAGTCCTTTTAGGCCCGATCAGCCCATGCAACCTTTGTGCTGGACACTAATACGCCAACTAGAGTAGTTACATGGTCATTGGTAAGTCAAGCACGAACAAACATTAACGTTGTATTACTGACCATTGTGCAATAAACGATATAGACGAAAGACAGATTTGGTGACCCACCAGAAGAAATTCCGCAACGTACTGACCTCGCAATTCGAAGGGTAGACCGGAAACAGATCCTTCATCGATCCTTAAGGGTCTTCTCCGTATGTGACGTGATGAAACATTCGAACTTACAATCCACACTCGTTTATGTTTAGCATTCCCGCTGTTTTAGCGTTCAACTAAATAAATTAAGCATTCATAACTTTAGTTTTAAAGGGAGAGGATTGTAGCAGGAATTATTGTAACATCGCTAAGTCTATTATTACATTAGTATTATCTTGAATCTTGATTTGGTGATTAACCCCACCCGCACTACCAAATAAACTCCATTTCATGATATGTTTTCTGCTTTGCTTCATAATTCATTTCAGAAGCATTTAAGATTCGTCTTTGTAATACCAATAATAATGTTTAATTATTTTATTTTATATGTTCAGCTTTATGTATTACATTTAATTCATTCTATCATCATGTGATATGCTATTTTTCGACATGTTTTGTTTTGATTTGTTTATAGGATATGCTGATAAAGATATTGCATTTACATACATGTATACCCTGGTATCTTGCTGATACTTCTTTGTGCTCCTTCGAAATTGTAATTATTGTTATGTTTTACTGAGTATAGATTATATGCTGGTATATGTTATGCATATACAATAAGTATAATTAAAATATGTAACTGTGCCGTTGCTACTTAAATAATATGTGGTATGATGAATTCGAATGTTATTGTTTTGTGCTCCTCAAAATTAGAATTACCCTTTTTATTCTATTGATTATAAAGACATCCATGTACTAAAGCGGTTCAATATTTAGATAGATAAACTGTTAAAATGAGATATAAAACGAGTTTTGTTCAAATATTTGTACAGTTCATCCATTACTTTTTTATAACATTCCTGCGAAATCAGCTTACTATATTCATTTATTTTGTATTATGATTTTGTTTAACACTAGAAACTGTAAAGTTTATGTGTAATAAAATTATGTTGTGTTCTGTTCTGTATAATCCGGGTTGACACGTTTGGAAAGCATTAATAGTAAGCCTGCTGAACAGTTGCCCTTGTTGTGTTTACTAGTCTGTTTGAAGTAGACTGTCCGTAGGTTTTATTAAAATGTTGCATTAAAGTGTATACTCAATACAGAACTAGAAATGGCGCGGCAGACGCCGACACGTATCCCCACGCCGCATACATGTTATATTAAAAGGCAATTTTGGGTGGGCAGGGCCTATGTTGGTGGGGCCCCAGGAAGGGTACGAAAAAAAATGGGTACGAAAAAAAATTGGGTACGAACAAAAATGTGGGTACGAAAAAAATTGGGTACGAAACAATTTGGGTACGAACAAAAATTTGGGTACGAAAAACAAAATGGGTGCGAAAAAAAATTGGATACGAAAAAAAAAATTGGGTACGAAAAAAAATTGGGTACGAAAAATGTTGGGTACGAAAAAATAATTGGGGGTACGGGGAAGTAGTACCCGTGGACCTCTCGATAAATTTGAAAGGGGACGGGAACCAAGCTGCCTTTACATTAATCAATGGCCCTGGGGTGGGTAATATGGACATGGATGGTCGAGATAGACCGTGTTGTCATAAGAGATGTTCAGTATTAAAGTGACGTCAATTGGTGAATAGATGAAGAAGTTATGTTAAAACAAAATTTTGGGCCCAACCCCCATTCTCCACTATCTCCTCCTACACTAATAGCACTAGAACCTTGAAACTTACACACATGGTAGCTAGGAGCATATATGCGACAGTGCACTATTTGGAATTTTGATCTGACCCCTGGGTCAAAAGTAATTATCATGTGCGTCGCATGTTGTTAGTAAAATGAGTTTTTTTACCCATTTTACCCATTAATTTATCCATAACTTTTGACCAAGGGGTCAGATCAAAATTCCGTAACCGTCACCGTCGCACATATGCTCATAGCTACCATGTGTGTAAGTTTGAAGTTTCTAGTGCTAATAGTGTTGGATGAGATAGTGACCGATAAAAAAAAAACAGATCAATACAATATCCCCACGCTTTTAAAAGCGTGGGGATAAAACAAAAAAAAACGAAAGCGGAGATCAATACAAGAGTCTTGTATAGCTTTATATATAAGTATATCAACATTTACTTAAACCCGTGTATTAATGGTAGTGGAAGTGGT
The DNA here is from genome assembly GCA_007657795.1 of Dreissena rostriformis. Lineage (NCBI taxonomy): Eukaryota > Metazoa > Mollusca > Bivalvia > Myida > Dreissenidae > Dreissena > Dreissena rostriformis. The sequence goes on along the minus strand of VMBQ01007369.1, from coordinate 16,506 downwards.
ATTTGTAATGGTAGTGGAAGATGTAGTGGTAGTGGTATTAGTAGATGTCGGTGTTGTTGTTGTTGTTGTTGTTGTGTAGGTGAAGCAAAAATACCTCTTCTGTTCCGACGGTCGAATGGTACATTCCTGCTATGTTACGCAGCAAGTGTTTTTGTCCAGTAATCCGTAACAACAGCAAAAAAAAAACTAAAAGCAGAACTAGAAATGTACAACAAAACAATATGTCCCATACTCATCATCTTATCAATGACTTTAAATGAATTGCATTGCCGACTGCACCATCAAATCATAGTTCGCATCCTCGGGTGTTTAACTTTAGTTTGGGTACCGTCATGCGCTTTCTTACAGGCACTGTGCCATGGAAAATTCGTCTTTTTTAAGGGTAATTTCTTTCGTGAAAATGTTCATATTGCAGTAACATTTGGTTAAAATGGTTTAACATGCTATCGTGTGTACACAATAAAAAGAGTGAAAGAATTTTGTATTTTTACTTTATTTCATTGTTTATAATTTGGAGGCATAAGTGTTAGTATTTTAGATCATCAAAATTTTACACTTGACATCTTCCAAAGCATTCTATCAAAATTTGTTAAAGCAAAATCAAAGTCTTTTTTTGGCAAGACAATTGTTTAGCATATTCTGTGCTTGGGTTTCAATTTTTCAAACTTTTTTCTGTGTTCTTTTTATTGAATGAATTAGTTAGTTTTACAGTGTGTTTTTATGACATACGCAAAGCTAAATAACGCAAATTTCTATAATATAATATTATCATGTCTATTATATAATTATATAATACCATTTTAAAGTGGAAACCGATGTTTCGGCTTTAAGGTTTGCGCATATACTAAGATGTATGGATGTATAACGGTTTTTAATTCCTTCAAAGCCGCATGCCTGTTTATAATACATCAAGAAAAAAGTTGCTATTAAGCTTTTCATCCGCGACTCGCAAATAAGTATCGAAGAACGGACGAGAATACTTAATAGTAAACTCTTTCATGCTTAAACAAATTAAGATCAATACGAGTATGAATATACTTCTTTATCCTAGTGTATTTAAAAAGAGCAACTTCAAAATGAATTCTCGTGACAAGATTAGTATAGACTAAAAGTGTGAATAAAATTTAAAACTGTGCGATTGAGACACAGTCACGAAACATCACGTTCGGCTCTAAAAATCGTTTTCATACAAATCGAATACTTTGCAGCGGGCTAAGTCCTTTCACAACCAGTTAAATACAAGTTATTCAAAATTAAATTATCTCAATTCAATAGTAAAATTTCCGTTTGTCATACGCTTAAATGAAATTTCAAATGTGTATAGTCTTAAATGTAAACGCGATGGCAGTTTAAATGTTGTAGAAACATATGACACATAAATATTATATTTTAAGTTGAGAAAAAACGTTTGTTTTTTTCATATGGTGATTTATCTCTACCATATAGTTCTTGTGTGTAGTGTGTAGTAGTAGAAGCAGTAGCAGTAGCAGTAGAAGTAGCAGTAGCAGCAGAAGCAGCAGTAGAAGTAGCAGTAGAAGTAGCAGTAGAAGTAGCAGTAGAAGCAGCAGTAGAAGTAGCAGTAGCAGCAGAAGCAGCAGTAGAAGAAGCAGTATCAGCAGCCTAGCAATGGAAGTCGCAGCAGCAGTAGTCGTAGTACAACTAGAACTACTTAGTGGCACATTGGTTAAATCAAGCGATGCGGAACGGATAAAATGACATCAGGATCGACAACTTTTACAGAACAAAATGCTCAATTCTCAGGGNCACATGAAAAGTCAGAGGAAACGCAAAGTAGTGATTCAGACAGTAAAACTCTGTCTATTATTATAGTTCGATTCATGTGAAAAGCCATTAAAGTCTGCTATCAATGAATATAGCAAAAAATGTAACAATCTTGACGACTTCATGGGAATCTCTGACAGTAAATGACAATTTGTTTTGGGAAACATGTGACAAGAGCTTAAGACTTGTATTTCAATCAAACTTAATGTCTGCAATTTTAAAAGAGTAGCACGAAAGCACATTTTTATTACGCAATCGCTTTCAAGGACCATACAGAACTGACTGTCGCTGATACTCGTGTCACTCAGTTCATATGTAGATATGGAGTTCCCAAAATTATGCACTCAGAGCAAGGTCCCGAATTTGAATCCCTTCTTTTTAAGCACATGTGCCTACTTTACGGAATACAAAAAACTGTTCATTATAATCTTCGTTCTGGTGGTTAAATGGACAGGCATAATCGTACAATACAAGCATTGCTGGCCATGCGTGTGAACCACACCAGAGATGAGTGGGATGACCATTTACTATTTATAATGATGGATTACCGAGCATTTTGTTTCGAAATTACAACATTAAGTCCTTATTTACTTTTGTTTGGAAGGAAAATACTAGTTTTTTTATGTCCTTCAAGGAATGTAGATTGGCTCGAATGTTCCATGGCAATGCCTTTCAAGCAGGTTTCCACTCTCTCACAAATAGCGGCATCCAGGCAAAAAGAAAGGTTATTCTAAATTGTTCACGGATAGAACTCTACCATGTGCTACAAAAGTGTACAGCTGTAACCTATCAAATTGGGCATCAACGTTACAACCAAATTGCTCACTTCAAAAATATCATTCTCACCTGTTAGGATCAGATTATTTCAGTTTCGCAAAGTAGTCAGTACTGAATCCGCTATTGAAGTTGATACAGAAACTGCAATTCTAGTAGGCTCTGAAACTGCATGTGAATCAAGACAAGATTTGGTGTCAAATGGTCAGCCATTCTATACACGAGTTGGACACAAGGTCAAGCCGTGTGATCCTAGTTTGATCCTAGTGATATGTAAATGTAATTGGAAGAGATGTTATTTTACTGTCATCAATGTGATCGCAAAGCGTGGTGATATTAGTGTTAACATGATATGATCATGCTTCAATTAAATATTTGTATTATTGTATATGTCTATCATGCATATAGTTTCAGTTTGAGCATGGCATCTTTGAGCTTCTTGAAAGTATTAGCCAATAACTTGAATCGTTCTAGAATCTTGAAAGGCCTTTTAGGCCCGATCAGCCCATGCAACCTTTGTGCTTGACACTAATACGCCAACTAGAGTAGTTACATGGTCATTGGTAAGTCAAGCACGAACAAACATTAACGTTGTATTACTGACCATTGTGCAATAAACTATATAGACGAAAGCAGATTTGGTGACCCACCAGAAGAAATTCTGCAACGTACTGACCTCGCAATTCGAAGGGTAGACCGGAAACAGATCCTTCATCGATCCTTAAGGGTCTTTTCTGTATGTGACGTGATGAAACATTCGAACTTACAATCCACACTCGTTTATGTTTATCATTCCCGCTGTTTTAGCGTTCAACTAAATAAATTAAGCATTCATAACTTAAGTTTTAAAGGGAGAGGAATGTAGCAGGAATTATTGTAACATCGCTAAGTCTATTATTACATTAGTATTATCTTGAATCTTGATTTGGTGATTAACCCCACCCGCACTACCAAATGAACTCCATGTCATAATATGTTTTCTGCTTTGCTTCATAATTCATTTCAGAAGCATTTAAGATTCGTCTTTGTAATACCAATAATATTGTATAATTATTTTATTTTATATGTTCAGCTTTATGTATTACATTTAATTCATTCTATCATCATGTGACATGTTTTGTTTTGATTTGTTTATAGGATATGCTGATAAAGATATTGCATTTACGTACATGTATACCCCGGTATCTTGCCGATACTTCTTTAATATGTGATTTAGATTCAAACGTTAAGTTTGTGCTACTTCGAAATTGTAATTATTGTTATGTTTTACTGATTATAGATTATATGCTGATATATGTTATGCATATACAATAAGTATAATTAAAATATGTAATTGCGCCGTTGCTACTTAAATAATATGTGGTATGAATTCGAATGTTATTGTTTTGTGCTCCTCAAAATTAGAATTACCTTTTTTATTATATTGATAATAAAGACATCCATGTACTAAAGCGGTTCAATATTTAGATAGATAAACTGTTAAAATGTGATATAAAACGAGTTTTGTTCAAATATTTGTACAGTTCATCCATAACTATTTTATAACATTACTGCGAAATCAGCTTACTATATTCATTTATTTTGTATTATGATTTTGTTTAACACTAGAAACTGTAAAGTTTATGTGTAATACAATTATGTTCTGTTCTGTTCTGTATAATCCGGGTTGACACGTTTGGAAAGCATTAATAGTAAGCCTGCTGAACAGTTGCCCTTGTTGTGTTTACTAGTCTGTTTGAAGTAGACTGTCCGTAGGTTTTATTAAAATGTTGCATTCAAGTGTATACTCAATACAGAACTAGAAATGGCGCGGCAGATGCCGACGCGTATCCCCACGCCGCATACATGTTATATTAAAAGGCAATTTTGGGTGGGCAAGGCCTATGTTGGTGGGGCCCCAGGGTGGGTACGGAAAAAAAATGGGTACGAAAAAAAATAGGGTACGAACAAAAATTTGGGTACGAATAAATTTGGGTACGAAACAATTTGGGTACGAACAAAAATGTGGGTACGAAAAAAAAATGGGTGCGAAAAAAAAATTGGATACGAAAAAAAAGTTGGGTACGAAAAAAAATTTGGGAACGAATAAAAATTGGGTACGAAAATTGTTGGATACGAAAAAATAATTGGGGGTACGGGGAAGTAGTACCCGTGGACCTCTCGATAAATTTGAAAGAGGACGAGAACCAAGCTGCCTTTACATTTATCAATGGCCCTGGGGTGGGTAATGTGGACATGGATGGTCGAGAAAGACCGTGTTGTCATTAGAGATGTTCAGTATTAAAGTGACGTCAGTTGGTGAATAAATGAAGAAGTTATGTTAAAACAAAATTTTGGGCCCAACCCCCATTCTCCACTATCTCCTCCTACACTATAAGCACTAGAACCTTGAAACTTACACACATGGTAGATATGAGCATATATGCGACAGTGCACTATTTGGAATTTTGATCTGACCCCTGGGTCAAAAGTAATTATCATGTGCGTCGCATGTTGTTAGTAAAATGAGTTTTTTTACCCATTTTACCCATTAATTTACCCATAACTTTTAACCAAGGGGTCAGATCAAAATTCCGTAACCGTCACCGTCGCACATATTCTCATAGCTACCATGTGTGTAAGTTTTAAGGTTCTAGTGCTAATAGTGTTGGATGAGATAGTGGCCGATAAAAAAAAAACAGATCAATACAATATCCCCACGCTTTTAAAAGCGTGGGGATAAAACAAACAAAAACGAAAGCGGAGATCAATACAAGAGTCCTGTTTAGCTTTATATATAAGTATATCAACTTTTACTTAAACCCGTGTATTAATGGTAGTGGTAGTGGTATTTGTAATGGTAGTGGTAGATGTAGTGGTAGTGGTATTAGTAGATGTCGCTGTTGTTGTTGTTGTAATTGTTGTTGTTGTTGTGTATGTGAAGCAAAAATACCTCTTCTGTTCCGACGGTCGAATGGTACATTCCTGCTATATTACGCAGCAAGTGTTTTTGTCCAGTAATCCGTAACAACAGCAAAAAAAACTAAAAGCAGAACTAGAAACGTACAACAATACAATATGTCCCATACTCATCTTCTAATCAATGACTTTAAATGAATTGCATTGCCGACTGCACCATCAAATCATAGTTCGCATCCTCGGGTGTTTAACTTTAGTTTGGGTACCGTCATGCGCTTTCTTAAAGGCACTGTGCCATGGAAAAGTCGTCTTTTTTAAGGGTAATTTCTTTCCTGAAAATGTTTTAAAAAATTCATATTGCAGTACCATTTAAAAAATGGTTTAACATGCTATCGTATGTACACAATAAAAAAGAGTGAAAGAATTTTTTATTTTTACTTTATTATTTCATTGTTTATAATTTGGAGGCATAAGTGTTAGTATTTTAGATCATCATAATTTTACACTTGACATCTTCCAAAGCATTCTATCAAAATTTGTTAAAGCAAAATAAAAGTCATTTTTCTCAAGACAATTTTTTAGCTTATTCTGTGCTTGGGTTTCAATTTTTCAAACCTTTTTCTGTGTTATTTTTGATTGAAATGTGTATAGTCTTAAATGTAAACACGATGGCAGTCGCAGTGTTTAAATATTGTAGAAATAGTGGTATTGAAATAAAACTAAAACAGCAGCAGCGTTCATGACCTCTCCATTTTGCTAAATCAATGGATAACACATAAATATTATATTTTAAGTTGAGAAAAAACGTATTCTTTTCATATGGTGATTTATCTCTACCATATAGTAGTTCTTGTGTGTAGTGTGTAGTAGTAGTTGCAGTTGCAGCAGCAGTAGAAGTAGCAGTAGCAGCAGAAGCAGCAGCAGAAGAAGCAGCATCAGCAGCCTAGCAATGGAAGTCGCAGCAGCAGAAGTCGTAGTACAACTAGTTCTACTTAGTGGAACATTGGTTAAATCAAGCGATGCGGAACGGATAAAATAACATCAGGATCGACAACTTTTACAGAACAAAATGCTCAATTCTCAGGGGTTGTCGTTCCCAATGGTGTAGCCGAATAAGTAGACAAGAACTATGGAAAAATATGATTAGTTTCTCAGTTCCTCTCGCATACTTTTTATTTTACCCGCTTAGAATTTGGATTGCTGGCACAATAAACTTTCTTGCATAAACAAAAATGCCATTGTTCATGTATCTGATGGGTAAATAATGACTTCGAGCCATCGCAGATTCTTTTTTAACTTTTCCATTGGTCTGCAAAAGATTCCGCGTGAAGAGTATAGTATCCATACTGACCTGACCTCGTACTAAATATGGAATTGGCAGTTCAATTATTTTAATGGCACTTTGTATGCACTGTGCATAGATCAAACAATTAGTAATATGACTGTATTGTATGTTACAACAATCAATTCATAACACATTGATTAAATTCTCGCGATACGAATTTTTCAATTTTTCGTTGCTGCTTGTGTGTGTCTTCTAAATCTGAAATATAAGACTCAAATCAATCACCGATATTTAAAATATAAAATTGTATATACATAGTTATAAATATCATTATTGTATATAATTCAGAGAAAGGGTGCAACAGCCGTCAACAATAAAGCAAGGTTTTAGATCTGTTATACGACATTATGATTTTCTGTACTTTCTTCGCCTATTTTCTAATGTCATGGTATTCTGCATCCAAAATCAAAGTTTAAGAAAAATGAACCGAATAATTATGGATTCTCAGATATTCCAAGTTACCAACCCTCAATCTTTTTTCCCCATTTGTTCATAACGATTGAATTAAACAATTCACTCTTATGAACCTAAATATTGATTAAGCAAGCCTTATTTAGTATATATTTATACATAAGTTTTAATCCATTCGTGTTAGCATATGATGTTTAACAAGTGGAATAAAGAAAATATAAGCACGCAAGTGGTGTTGTCTCCATTCAGAAAACCAGAAACAAATACGAATCCTTAGTCCCAAGTCATTAAAAAAAATCTCAACCAAAAACGGCAGAATGAACATACAAAGTTTGAGCATATACATTTTCTCTGATGAATCCGTCAACGAAAAATAGAAAAATATTTTAGTTTCACCACACAAATTCCAGCTTCATTTGCACAAATTAATATGCCATAACCATGCTGCAGTTTAGAATGTACATGTTGCATAAATATATGGATGGGAACGAATACTGGAAATGATATCGAATATTCGTTTGCCATTATGCGAATATTCGTTTTTTTAAACCTTATATTAAAATGTCCGAACTTATGACCGTCCGGAGCAAATTACTATTCCTGAATGCAACAAATTCCACTTTAAATCTGTTCTTATGTGCAGTTTTGAAAAACTGGATAGAGTAATATTTATATTTTAAGGTCATTTATTAGTATGCTCTTCTTTTTAAAAAAATACTGTTTAGTTTCATAAGATGTAAGATATTTCAGGAAAACACGGTACCGTAATTCTCATTTAATTCAATACTTCTAATTGATTTGGAGTACTTTCCATCGATAATATGTATGCTTTTGGTTTCGCTATTTTTCTGGAATTAAGAAACATGACGATTAAATTGGTTTAAATTTGAGAAACTAAATTCTGATTAGATAATCATTGGTTTTATATATGGATAACGGAATTAACACAAACATGCCAGATCTCAACGGACCGCGATTTGGGTGATTGTCCCGGCGTCCCGATATGAGACAATTTGTGCCGATATTCGTTAAAAGTTTACAATAAAATTCGCTATTTAAGCTCTGTCTGACTAAAAGTTACCTTTGCTAATCCCTTTATTGCCCCCTATTGACAACCCACTTCTTCTACTCGAGTGCAGCATTATGTTAGGCGTAGATAGCTCTGTTCGACTGCATTTAAGATTTAAGGTGAACCAATCGCGAGAAAAAAATCAGCATTTACAAAGCTTAAACAATGTTCTGTTTTCTGTACTCTTCATTGTATATGAGGAACGGTAAGCTAAATGAGCAAAACAATAAGAAGACAAATCAACTATGCAAGAATTAAATAAAGCTTAATTGAAACATAATTTAAGTGATACGTATATTATTTCGGTAACTTGAACTTGAATGTAGTTATCATTTTAAATCCCAAATATTTAATGCTTAATGGCATGAACATGAAATACAGATAAGCTACTAAAATACAAACTGCAGTTAACTTGATGTCCAATGCAAGTGCTTTCGTTCCAAAGAATTATTTAATGTGTATTTTACTCATTTCATATTTCAAATATATAATCTATCTTGCAAAACGCAGTGTTTCAAAACGCACACTTTTATTGCTTAAAACTTTAAATAGTCTCGATTCGATAATAAATTTCGTCAAATTATGTAAAAAAAGTATGTTAAAGTTTCGTTTTATTGCTGCAAAACGTGCACTGCAATTGCATGAAACTGTATTTATCCGGGATTCGATAATAAATTGTGTGAAAACATATATTAAACATTATGTGTTCGCTTCGTTGTATTGCAACGTTGCGCCATACTTCGGTCCGTGTGAATTACCGTGTCGCTAATGTAAATTTACCAAAATAGTTCATCACGATAAATTAATGAGTTTTGCGTTTTAATGCGTAAACATCATTACCAGACAGATCCTTAAAGCCCCATTAACACTAAAAAACAATGACTATTTCGCACTAATAAATAAGGATACATATTTATAATTTAATACATATAAATTTGTTATTTTTTGTTGTTGCTGAAATTATATATGTCGTTCATTGTGACATCAATCTTACTTTGTTATATATAACTCTAAATAAGTATAAATTACATTTTTCTGTGGTTTGCATTAAATGAAACGCCTGCATATATTCGGCTACTGATGTTTGCATTTTTCGGCTACTGACGTTTGCCATTCTTAAATGTACTACTGACGTTTGCCATATTTGTTTTTACTCTTTAAACGTACATTTATTATCCGATACATATTTTCGTTTGTTTATGCGAAGAAATNTTTGTTCATAAACCGTAACTTGGTGATAAAAATCGCACCAGATTGTCTAAGTGATAAATTTGTTTTATACAATAAGGTCAGTTTGTTCATGTGCATGTTTTGTCAAGAGAGGCATATAAATTATTGTGTTGTGAATACAAACCAATGCTCACGCAGATGTTTCTGAATCCGTTTTTTTTTATTCCAATTTGATTGTATTTGGCTAACTCAGACTGTTATGTTTTCGGAAGGAGAAAGAATAGAATAGTTTTTAAATGTTAAAATGAAAGCTGAAAATCCTTAGAAGTAAGAAAATCTACTTTTTCTCCGGTTGTTCCGTCTTGTCCTGCATGGTTGATAGGCTTAAAAAAATACCCGAACGCATTATTGTTTTTGTTTCGGAGTTAATTGTCCGTCCGCGCTTAAGTCCATATATGTGAGGACTTAACTTAGGGACAAACACATTACCTTATTTATATCGCCTAATTTATTCCAGTAACCGGATTGGTTTGGCTGGTTCGGGTCGCGAAACATAGAAGCACAATTCCTTGACCTAATGTAAGAAAACGCGCTGTCTGGTGGTTTGGGAAGCTAAACACAGATTTCAATGCAAATGGCCTTATGTATTTTAGACACCCCATATCCTACTGGTTGGCAAGGGAGCAAACGAGTTCGCTGACGAAGTAGGGATACAGCGCGTCGAAACCGAGTCGTTGGTGTCCGAGGAGGCCCGAATGGAGCTCGAGCTTTACAAAGCGATCTACGGAAGTGCCGTACAAGAGCTCTTCAGTCAACGGTCGGTCATAGTCAAGAATTGTAATGGGTTTCGAGTAATACAATAAAGATTAGGCTTTTCGTCGGAAAAGCGGCATATTTGTACCTGTGGAAAATGTCATCCCGGACCAACCTTTCAATAATTATATTTTATTCAGATCTCTTTACATGATAAATAAACTGAAGGCGGAAAGTGCCGTTCCGGATCAGCCTGTGCAGACTGTACAGATTTGTCAGGGACGACACTACGCACATGAATCAAACCCAGTTTTCCGATGACACACCACACATTGAGTTCATGTAAACTTGAGTCCCGCTCTTGGATTGGAAAACGGGGCTTCATACATGTGCAGTCCGCACGCGCTAATCAGGGACGACACTTTCCCCTTAAACTGCATTTTCGCTAAGAAGATATTTCTTTAAACGAAAAATACCATAAAAGCGGAAAGTGTCGTCTCTGAGGCTAATCTTGGACGAACTTTTACGCCCATACCTAAAATCCCGTTTTCCCAGAGCGAGGCTCATTTGTATTTGACCTCTTTAGGGGGAGCCATCACGATACGGTGGGGGCGGTGGCTTTGGACGCGGAAGGCAACCTGGCGTATGCCAACTCCACCGGGGGGGATCTCGGGCAAAAGGCCCGGAAGGGTTGGGGACAGCCCCATTATAGGTGAGCAGGAAGGAGGTGGGCGGAATAACGGAGTATAATATTCCCATTTAAAATTGTCAAACATTATTTTTATTTAACTTTCATCAAGAGCTTGAACATGCCTTTTTCGTTAACAAACATAAGTACAAATGTATGCGCACATGCATTAAGCCCCTTTTTCCCAGACTGAGGCTCAAATCTACTGTTGACGTGTTATTCATTGCAGGCGCCGGCGGGTACGCCGACAACGACGTGGGAGCCGTCTCGTGCACGGGTCACGGCGAGTCCATCTCCAAGGTCGTGCTCGCACACCAGATCGTCTCCGACATGAGGAACGGTAAGAGAGTATGCAGTCTTGAACTAGGGGTCACGTTGTGTTGTGTGCTAACGGTAGAAGAGTGTGCAGTCTTTACCTAGGGGTCACGTTGTTTTGTGGGCTAAATAGTCAAATATCGGAACAACAATCGGTGAGATAGTACGTGTACGAACATGCATATCATTCACTGTGACACTGTTACTCACTACAACCACATACATTGTGCAATTGCTGTATTTAATTAAGTCTGCAAAAAATGTAAACGTTTTGTTAGTATTACGCTTCGCTGTGTTTAAACAGAACGTTGACGTCACTAGATTTACATTATGTACTCGTTTACTCGATATTTATTAATGAAGCCGACGTCATTTGTAATTGTTTTGGTGTGCCGAAATCAGCTAACAAAGTATTATTGTTATTTTATATGTTCAGGTAAAGCCCCACAAGAAGCCGCAGACACAGCCCTGGCCAAGATGGCCGCCCGCGTGAATGGTAACGGTGGAGTTATCGTCCTTAGCAACAGCGGGGAACCAGTGACGTCATTCACAACGGATCACATGTCGTGGGCGTGGATTAAAGACGGCGTCTTACACAGCGGTGTTAACCCTGACGAGGATATTACAGAGGCTGTGACGACGCCGGTGATTATGGTCCGCGGAGGCGCTTGGAAGTTCCCAGAGAAGCTTGTTCAAGCGTCCAGAGCCGGGACACATGCGGCGTCGCGCGCCGAAAGCAACGCCATCGATGCTGTTCATGAAGCCATACATGTGCTGGAAGACGATCCAAGTTTTGATGCAGGTATTTACTATTATATGAATACAGTATAATATATTCTAATATTATGTATATGTATACAATATAGTTATATTGTACCTCACACACTTGTCCTTCTTTGGCTAATTGAACGTTCTAGGGCCATAAAATATGATAGAGGCCACAGTATACTTTTTATGACCCCAATCGAAGAAGAGGGGGTATATTGTTTTGCTGGATGTCGGTCGGTCTGTTTGTCGGTCGGTCGGTCTGTCTGTCGGTAGACCAGTTCGTTTCCGATCAATAACTTGTGAACGAAGTGACCAAATGGCTTAATACTTCCCATGTGCACTGGCCTTTGGCAGTAGATGAACCCTATTGAAATTGGGGTCACTAGGTCAAATGTCAAGGTCACTGTCACACTAAGAGTGAAATTTGTTTCCGATCAATAACTAGTGAACAGAGGGACCGATTGGCTTGATACTTCACATGTGCATTGGCGTTGGACAGGAGATGACCCCTATTTTAAGTGGGGTTACTAGGTCAAATGTCAAGGTTACTGTCACACAAAGTTTGAAATCGTTTCCGATCAATGACTCGTCAACTGATTCATCGATTCCCATGTGAATTTGCTTTGGACAGTAGATGACCCTTATTTAATTTGAGGTCACTAGGTATAAGGTCAAGGTCACTGTCACAATAAGTGTGAAATTCGTTTCCGATCAATAACTCCTCAACGAATTGGCTGATTGGCTTGATACTTCAAATGTGCATTTGCCTTGGACAGTGGAAGACCCCTATTTAACAATCCTGTGTCAAGGCCCAGTTTTTGTTTGAGGGGGGGGGGGTGGGGTCAGTCTCCGACCGCGGAGCTCTTTTTCCAATCTACATGTACATAATATAATGTTTGGTCAAAAATAAAGTCAACTTTTTGCACATTTGGACCCCATAACGATTCCTTTTCTTAAAGACGATTCAAAGCTGAATGTTTCTAAGAAATAAGAAGGTATGACACGTGATAAGTAAGAAAGAACTCGACACGAATCAAATTTCACAGGGTTTTGTTTCAACATTACTTTGTTATTTGAGTGTTACTCGTCTTCGCGCAAGTTTTCCACTAAACATAACAGTGATTTTTTAGGGAACATCAATGCTTTCCCTGCACACAGGTTGTGAAAAGAATATCATAGCGAGTGGCTTAAACGAAAACATATGTCTTGCAGTAAATCAAGAATTTGTTCAAGAGTATATAGCGAAAGGCAGACAGACAGACAGTTAAGTCAGACTTATACAAAAGTACAAAGTATTCATGCTTATATGTACGCATTATTTTTGTCACGTAAAAAGGTATAACAACATAACATTACATAACATATACTTGTCATTTAAGAATACAAATACAAATAAATACACTCGATGGTAAAAACGCGTAGGTTCTATAAAGGCGGTACTGAAGTTTATTGAACAGTTTTATTAAGAATCGCATTTCTTAGAACAAAAGCTTCTTTGATAAATGTACATACATTATAAATTAATGATTAGTAACATGACACTAGTAACTTGTTGAATTTATATACATACGGGTTGATATAATATATACGGCTTATTTATATTTTTTCTTTACTCGGTGTTACAGCGGCGTATACATATTATTGTATTTATCTTTTGAATCAAAGTCATTACAACATAGACAATAACGTTCATTTCGTGGAATGTTATTCTGAGCGTATCTGCCAGTTTGGATTCTTAACGGGTGTGCAGAGTTCTTAATCTTTCAAAACAAAATAAGCGCAGTCGTCTAGGAAGTATAGCATTGGACATCTCAATTGATTAGTATACTGTAATCTATAAGCGACATCATTTGTTTGATATCGCGGAAAGTAACTTACATTCCAATAACCCAACATTTTTCAGCTGCCAGTGTTTTTTCACCGTTTTGGGAATTGGACCATGTCCCTTTGGATTGGGAAACAGCACTTGGTTTTGGCTAACATTCGGAAATTTTGCTGTCTTTTTGCTAACAAATACTATAAAATTGGGAATAAAAGTGATTTGAATAAATTTACTAAGGTTTAATTTAAAGACGTTGATGGGAGAACTAAATGTCGAGATTTATGAATATATGCGGATGGACATTTTCAGACCCATCCATGAACTAGAAATGTGTCAAAAGGAATATTATAATGTCCTTTAATAAGCCACGATGGCTTTTTTTGTTCAGTGCTGTGATTATTCCTCTTCTTTTTAACGTAAAATAACAAATAATGTGATTGATTTAATGTCAGAAAAAGCACAGCTGACCTCTGAAACAGATATACGACTTATCAGCGTGGTCCGTCGTAAAGACGCCAAGAACGCACCACCATACCATACTACCCATACAATATTGTGGTGGATTTTATTGCCAACAATCTTGGCGGTTAAATTAACCCCATCGAGTGTTATTGCATCATATAATTGGATCTAGGGTATGTAAACACTGTAGACTGACCTTGCTGAAGAGTCGGTTAGTCTTTATTGATGCGACTTGCTTTTATTAATTTGAGTTTGCTTTCGAATGTTCAGCCTTTGGTACGACTATAGATTAAGTTACCGGAAAGAATCCTCTCAATTATATTTGAACATAACGGACGCGTTTAGTTATTTCGGAAAAGAAATCTTTAAGTTGTTGTTATTGTTTATATTACTATTTTTCATGTGATTTACTACTTTTACTCGGTTGAAAGCGAGAATATACGATCTTTTTTTCATAACAGATCAATCGTCGATGAAATGATTATGCATAAAAAAACAATGGAAGTTCAGAAGAAGTAGTACTATAAATTAAACAAAAATAGAGTTTCATTCAATTAAAAAGAATTGCCTTTTAAACAGCTGAAAGTCCACTCATTGGTATTCACTAATTCACCCACACATAAGCACAATTGGTCTGTAACATACGGAATACCGTTAGTGCCATCGTTGTTACACATTAATTACATGATTACAAGCGTGTTTTCTTCTGTAGATATGTATCGTCTGGAGTTTAATTATTACTTTAATTGTGTAAAATTCGTTTCGATATGCTGTTGAGTATGACTTGTAGAGGATACTGATATCTATTTGAGCTTTTCAGTTCTTGTCAATATTAACAGATCCAAAATTGCGATACTTGTTTTTCCCTAAAAAAAACATGGAATGCCTGTGCATTTTGAANCGTTGTCGTACTGTCGTCATCGTATTATCGCATTGTCGCCATCGTACTATCGCTCTTTCGCCATCGTATTGTCGCACTATCGCATTGTCGTCTGCGTACTGTCGCATTGTCGAATTGTCGCCATCGTACTATCGCATTGTCGCAATCGTTCTATAGCATTGTCGCCATCGTACAATTGCACTATCGCATTGTCGCCCTATGGATTTTAATGTGTTACCACGATGACTCTAACGGTATTCCGTAGTAACAAATGCGAGTTAACGTGTCGCTATTGGCGTAAACTTGTTCGTTACATTGCATTGAAGTTAATTTTATATGATTTATGGTACTATATAAAGATTGTTAATAAATTTTATATAACATTTATATAACAAACATTGTTCATGCTTATATGTTTGTTTAAGATTACGGACTTCAAATGTTGACATTTCAATCGTATATACTTGCTTTAAGCAAAATTCTGCTTTTCTGTCTTAGATTTTGATGCAAAGATTAAAATCTACCTTCACAACGAGGAACATAATCCATCCGTCCCACATGCGTATACTCGCATATATGCTTCCTATTTTTGATAGTAAACATCCAACGGTCAAGGTTTTAATGTGTAGGACATACGTATTTCGATACATGAGTAACATTATATACGAGATAAAAATATATGGTACGCGATCTTTGTTTGCATTTTTAACCTAATTATGAAGAACACTTTAGGCAGGAAGCATTTCCGGGCACGTTACACTGCTCATTTCGAAGCTAAACTTAACAATGCACTTATATTTGCAAACACGGGTTCTGCTTCATTTTGGAGCTTCTTTACATGTGTTTGCAGGCACGGGTTCTGTACTGACGAAAAATGGCGAAGTGGAGATGGACGCTGTCATCATGAACGGCAAGACGCTCGCTTCCGGCGCGGTCTCCTGCGTCCAGAACATGAAGAACCCCATCGATCTGGCGCGCGCCGTCATGGAGAAGGTGTGTGGGCGGGTGCGAATAAAACAGAACAGAACAGAACAAACTTTTATTACACATAAACTTTACAGCTTCTAGTGTTAAAAAAATGATGGATCTTTGAATGCAACATAATACTAATCATCTTATGTAAAATGCGTTTTAAATCGTTTTGTTAACTGGATATTTTTGGCATCGTATTCTGACCATGATCTGTAATAAATATAAACGCACCATTTACTGACGACTTTTGTTCATAAACCGTAACTTGCGTGATAAAAATGGTACCAGATTTTTTAAGTGATTAATTTGTATTATTCAAAAAGGTCTGTTTGTTCATGTACATGTATTGTCAAGAAAGGCATTTAAATTATTGTGTTGTGAATACAAACCAATGCTT
>VMBQ01007368.1:13765-46741 GCA_007657795.1 Dreissena rostriformis | reverse complement strand
GCATCGTATAGAGTATTGTCTTGCATCGTATAGAGTATTGTCGTGCATCGAATAGAGTATTGTCGTGCATCGTATAGAGTATTGTCGTGCATCGTATAGAGTATTGCCGTGCATCGTATAGAGTATTGTCGTGCATCGTATAGAGTATTGTCGTGCATCGTATAGAGTATTGTCGTGTATCGTATAGAGTATTGTCGTGTATCGTATAGAGTATTGTCTTGCATCGTATATAGTATTGTCGTGCATCGTATAGAGTATTGTCGTGCATCGTATAGAGTATTGTCGTGCATCGTATAGAGTATTGTCGTGCATTGTAAAGAGTATTGTTGTGCATTGTATAGAGTATTGTCGTGCATCGTGTAGAGAATTGTCTTGCATCGTATAGAGTATTGCGTTGATTGTCGTATGAATCCCATATGGCACTAACTGGGTTCCGTATATGGGTCCCTTAAAAAAATATAGAACGATATACTGCGTGATATAATTTCGAGCGCCGGTGTACATTAGCGTGCGTCTTTGATGTTGATTGTGCTCCTTGTCTAAGCGTTTCTATTTGACAAAGTCAAGATTATGTCGTGATTTATTATCGTGCGTCGTTCGTCGTTGTCGTGTCTCGATTTTAATAACGTTTGTCGCGTTCTTAAGGAGAAGTACGATATTCAGAGCGACACGCGTTACGACACTCAACAATCCTCAACGACTCTTGACTTTGTCCAACAATGCTTCATTTTGATGAGACATTATTGCCAAACTCTAGCACGACAATGCGAACATCAAATGCTCAAATGTCGTTGTTCATTCACCTATGTCGCTTTGCGATGTCCTGCGTCGTATAGAGCACCGCGTTGATTGTCGTGTGTATTCAATATGGCTTTAACCGTGTACCATAATTGGGTCTCTTTAAAACATTAAAAAAATATATATCTTTTAATTGTAGAGAAACATGATTATTTATCCTCTTAAAATGACTGATATTTGTGCAAACAAATTATCGCACTTCTGCATTGATCAGCAGAATATGTTAAGTTCACCGTGCTCATTAGTTATTCAAAGCTGTAATACTCTCCAAACAGTAGTTCGGTGTTCCTTTATCTGATAATGTGCCAGTGAACGATCAGAATCTATTAATATGCCTCCAAGACGACAATTCATTCATCACGTTATTATTATTTTCGTTTCATTAAACCAACACGTTTCAACAATATCAGACAGCACGGGTTAACTCGGATATCGGATATCGAAACACGCAGTGCAAATCGCTGTAAGAAATGTGAAAGGTTCTTGAGGTTATCTCATCGGTGTCTTGGGTCTTTCATGTTCCCGCTTCTAACGGGGTACCGTCCGACTTCGAGTCGACTTTGAGACAGGGAAAATCGGACTAACTTTTAATTAATAACCATGGCGTGGTAATTAAGCTCTCTTTTAATTAGCCCAATCGGAGAGCTGATCCCGTTTGTTTGTTGTCGAGCAGTGCACGATGCAATCGTCCCCTTATCACAATACGATTCGTGCACGTTTTTCCTTATGAAAGCTTGTGACGCCTTTTATAATTTATAAACGAAAATTTTGTCCGTATCACAAAAAGGTTGCTTTTAGCACATAATGTCTGTTTTCAATCAAGAGTAGTGTCAGATGAACCCGCATCACGAACGTTCCTATGACCTACCGCAAAATCAGGGCCCGTATTCACCAACCAATTAACTCTTACAATTAAGAATATTCTTAAAACCGCAATGTGCTAAAGATGTTTAAAAGTTATGTCTATTATGACACCTACAATTCCATCATTCTTCATTTAGATTTTCGAACAATGTGCTTACTAATGACATCAGCACCATGTTTATATATTCTAACTCTAAGGCATATTATTTGTTCTATGTACATGTAAATTCTTTATTCTAACGTCTAAAATGGGTTGGCGAATGCAGACCCAAGATGTGCTGAATTACATTCCACCTGCTTTAATTGTTATTCCGTAATCTAACCTCATCACACAAGATATCTTGGTTGTTATTCAATATATGCGCATGAAAAAAATATGCTGCTGTTGTTTTTGTTGCTTTTATTGTTGGTGGTGATGTTTCTCTTTCCAGGTGTATAGTCCTTCCACGCCTACGGCTGGACTGTGTGAAAACATATCACGTTGTGATAAATTAAAATATATAGGGACCATACGCGATGGGTTACTTATTAATGTTCGAGCTGGTATTTATATTATTATATATTCTGAGTGATGTTGGATTCCCAAATTAAACGTGTGTAAGAGACTGATATGTATGGGTGTTATGTGCGTGCATGGTGTTGTATGTGTCCCTTTCGGCCTAAATGTGAGAACTTCACGGGTTGTGTGACCAATCGTCTTCCTGCCAGCACGTAATTCAAGGAAAACCTTTAACCCTGTATGACCTTTGATTTAACATTGGTTTATATACTGTCCACAATACATAAATGAACAAACATGCACATGTGATTCATGTTTTAAAATATATGTAAATGTGATGACGATTCTAGAGAGATGGTTTTACGTGAAAAAATGCATCGATAACTCGTTTTTAATATCATGTTCATATCGTTGAAACATTGTTGTTGAGTAATAAAAGGAACAAACACAACCAAGGGAAATAGAACAAAAAAGGAAATGGCACGTTGATGATTTTTATCATAAAAATTGAATTTTTGCCATGTTTTCACATCAGACAACACAAAAAATGTAAATTAATATGTACATTCAATATCTTAGTATAGGTACATATATGAGAAATAAGGAAGTTGTAAACTCTTGACTCGTACCGTATTTAAACGAGAAACATACATCTCGAAATTCGAGCCATTACGAATCAGGCACTTTTTAAATATTAAAGACACTTTTTGATTAAAGATAAATGAATAATGTTCATCATTATTCTTCGTTGTGTATAACAATCAAATACATTGTTGATAAAACATATTTAAAAAAAAAACGTGCATCGGCCGGGAATCGAACCCGGGCCGCCCGCGTGGCAGGCGAGCATTCTACCACTGAACCACCGATGCGCTTGTTTCGAGGCCCACTTTCAATATTTGCGAACTAACACGGCCTAAACCAGTAGACCGTAGAGATTAAAAAAACAACTATGTTTTTGGCAAGAGGGTTATGATGTGTCGGTTGAATGAATCACCAAATCTATAATTGGGTTAAGATGCAAATACATTGTTTTGGCTCGGTTATGTCATATTTTCCTTATACTTAGGGCATGTCTAGGGGAAATCTTTTACATTTAAAACATTCCACTTTCGACGATATGTGTACTCATTCCAAAACCTTCGACTACCTCTGACAGCTCATATAGTTTAATTAAGTAGCGATTTTCCTGAAATAAAAATGTGGGTATAAACACTTACCTGTATTTCGTTTTTCAGTAGAATATTATATATATATATATATATATTGTACATAAAAGGCATTTCGCATCGCTAGCATGATAATTGCAGAATATATTATATTACACTGTACTCGTTTCTTTTTCTTATGTTTATGTTTATATATATATACATTCTGCAATTATCATGCTAGCGATGTCGAATCCTTTTATGTACAATTATTAGCCGTCATCTATCACATTGCACCATTATTAACCAATTATTATGTGTAAACACAGTTTCTCTCAAATTATTGGTAATCATTTAATCTATTTTTCTAAATTCGCAACAATGTGAACATGTGTTTTTCCATAATTAACAACTCCCCAAAGATGGAATGCAATGTACATTTGTATATCAAAACAAGACAAATGTATTTGGTGTCAATAGAAATCATTTTACGGCGTTTATGATATGAATAGGATGTGTACATGTATATGGTTCGCTCTCTAAAGTATGTACATGTATATCAATACGATTCATTCGACAGCAATCTACGATTAGGATTAACAACTTAACAATTTTTTTTTGATAAATGGGGACGTTTAGGAAATAGTGAAAGTTGTATTGAAATAAGTTTGTTTAATTCATACCTTTTAAAGGGACTCGTCCTCAAATATTTGGTATGTTATAAAGTTTAAATACCGTTAACATATTTAACAGAATTACAGCTAAAAAACGCGACAATATTTTAAACGTACAAGTATGTTTTAATGTTGGCCCCCAGCGAGACATTAAATGGGGTCTGTCGTATTAAAAGAATATTTCCCTAATACCTCTTGCATCATTACAGTTAAAATGCATTATGCGTATTTAATTGTATGCAAGTGATTCACGTGTTGACACAAATTTTAACGAAAATAACAGAATCACTAAAAATGGTCAATCGTTTCGAGTTTGTAACGCTAGTTAGAGAGATACAGTCTTAAAACACGAACGCATAAAAGTTACAGCAATTAACATAATTCGGCGCACACTGTCAGTCAATACGACGTCCCTTGAACGTTAAACGTCATTTAAGATCGAGCAATCGACGTATATACCTTCTAACCATCTTCACCGTCTAGCGCAACACAAATCTGGAGTCTGCATACCCACTTAAGCTCGATTGGTAACTGTCGACTGAGGTAACACTTGGAAGTGATTCAGGTACTCTTAAGTTAACTACAACCTACCCGGGGTACGGAAAATATTCTAAAAAGTACCCCTGAGTATGGTCGGATGCCTTCAAGCGTATTTTCCGTACCTGGAGTACCGCGGTACGTTGTAGAATGCTTAAGAGTACCCATAATACTTTTTCTTAGTATCTGAGCCGCCAACGACCAATTGAGCCCCACTTAAGAGTATGTTCTTATGAAAAAGTGTTTGTCCATTTGTGACAGAATTCGTCTTGTTTCTAATGTTCGATCGTTCACAGATTGGAAACGTTTGCCACGAAGTACATTCTTGTATTCTGAAATCATTCTGTCAACCGGCCACACGCGGAGTATCTGTACATATTTTAAATATTTATTCGCGCGTTTTTCGGACAAACCTGTTTAATGGTTTGTCGGGCATTAATTGCTATTTGATTTAATTATAAACAGTATCGGGAATCATCTCGCTCATGCTCAATANCTTTTTTAATTTTGTCAATTTACCAATCTGTTGGACGGCCCCTTTAAAGGGACTCGTCCTCAAATATTTGGCATGTTATAAAGTTTAAATACCATAAACATATTTAACAAAATTACAGCTAAAAACGCGACAATATTTTAAACGTACAAGTATGTTTTTATGTTGGCCCCAGCGAGACATTAAATAGGGTCTGTCGTATTAAAAGAATATTTCCCTAATACCTCTTGCATCATTACAGTTAAATTGCATTATGCGTATTTAATTGTATGCAAGTGATTCACGTGTTGACACAAATTTTAACGAAAATAAAAGAATCACTAAATATGGTCAATCGTTTCGAGTTTGTAACGCTAGTTAGAGAGATACAGTCTTAAAACACGAACGCATAAAAGTTACAGCAATTAACATAATTCGGCGCATACTGTCAGTCAATACGACGTCTCTTGAACGTTTAACGTCATTTAAGATCGAGCAGTCGACGTATATACCTTCTAACCATCTTCACCGTCTAGCGCAACACACATCTGGAGTCTGCATACCCACTTAAGCTCGATTGGTAATTGTCGACTGAGGTAACACTTCGAAGTGATTCGGGTACTCTTAAGTAAACTACAACCTACCCGGGGTACGGAAAATATTCTAAAAAGTACCCCTGAGTATGGTCGGATGCCTTTAAGCGTATTTTCCGTACCTGGAGTACCGCGGTATGTTGTAGAATGCTTAAGAGTACCCATAATACTTTTTATTAGTATCGGAGCCGCCAACGACCAATTGAGCCCCACTTAAGAGTATGGTCTTATGAAAAAGTGTTTGTCCATTTGTGACAGAATTCGTCTTGTTTCTAATGTTCGATCGTCCACAGATTGGAAACGTTTGCCACGAAGTACATTCTTGTATTCTGAAATCCATCGGGGCCAAATCCTTGCGTTTCAGGATCGTAGTTCTGACGCCAGATCTCAGCTATAGTCACTTTTCTGTTCAGAAACCAGTCCCCTTCTTTCGCATTCCGATGCAAAAACGAAGACGAACAGTTCAATCGTACGCCGAAGTGTAATATCTGTCAGTATACTTCCGTTCGCACGAAAACGTGTACGACCAACTATATTGCACAAGAAGGTATAATAGTTATATATGTTTCTACTGAACACTAACTTACTTACTAACCGTGTGATTTCCAGTAAAAGTTAAAAGAAAGCACCACACAAATGCCATCATCAGTTTAACAATCATATGTTGTATTTTACTAACATGGGCCTTTTATCGATGCGTACCATCCACATAACTTCGATGCTAACCGCCTAGCGTGAGCCTTCGTTGGACCCAGTTGACTCAACCTCATTCAAACTCATTAATGTACAGAACAAATCTAGTCGTACAAATTGCATGTACATGTATATATGTTCATGTATATATGTACATATATGGGTGTTTTAGCTAAAATAAAATATTTACGGATATATTGTCGTGGTTAGGACATGTGAAAACACACTATTTCATACCTTTAAAATTTAATTTTAATTTGGTCTAGGGGTATGCTTCTCGCTTAGGGTGCGACAGGTCCCGTGTTCAAATCCCGGACGAGCCCGACTGCTTTATTGCTATGGTCTAATTTTAGTTTAATAATGAACATCTATGCCTTTGAAACGTCAAGAGATATTATTTAGTTAATTTGCAGTCGTAAGCATTGGTCTAGGGGTATGATTCTCGCTTCGGGTGCGAGAGGTCCCGGGTTCAAATGCCGGATGAGCTCAACTTTGTTTTCGTTTCCGTTTCTTATGTTAGCATAGATATATAAACACATATCAAACACAAGCGGGTTTAAGGAATATAAGTAGGAGTGCAAAACAATATATTGGCTAGTGGCAACAAGGTGACAGCAGAACTAAGGTGTCGCAGGTTCGATCTCCAGATTAAACGTAACCTATTAAGTCGTCCTTCAAATGTGACGTAAAACCGAGGCGCAGTATTATCAGTTTCAATCCTGGCACTCAAAGACTCCGAGGTGCAGTGCCGGATTAGCACCGTGGAGGTCCAAAGGCAGTAAAACTTATGGGGCCTACGCGGTGGTGTTCTTCTTCCGATACAGCACTCCTTCTAAAAACAAAAAAAAGAAGATTCTGTGATGTTGTTTTTGTTGTGACTACAGTTAAAATTAATGGATTTTCGTTCGTTTTGAAAAAGTAATTCTGAAATAAGGTAAAGTCAAATATGATTGTACTCAATCATTTATCCGACATATACATACGGTGTTTACACGCGAATGATTATTCCTTTAGTACCGCGAGAATACCGTGTTGCAGACCAAGTTAGTAAATCCAAATTCTTTAGGCACGGTCTCATGGGGCCCCTATAAGCCCGCGGGGCCCATAGGCAGTTACCTACTCTGCCTAATGGGTAATCCGGGACTGCCGAGGTGTCGCTGAAATGGGACGACTCCTGTTTATTGCGCTATCCCCCGTAGAAAAATAAAAGTGACAAGTATATAAAATGATTCGAAAAAAGTATTATTGTCAAATTATGAAGTACTTTTAAATTTAATTCATACTTTTAGCCGCTGTTTTCTTTGCATTCTACTCAACCATGAACTTCAATAATGTGTGCATACACACATTTTTATTTCAGGAAAATTGCTTCATAAACTATTACAAGAGATGTCATAGGTATTCGAAGTTTTGGAATGCGTACACATAAAGTTAAAAGTGGAACGTTTTAAGTGTAACAGATTTCCACAAGATATGCCCCGAATTTTAGGAAAATATGGTATCACCTTGCCAAAACAGGTTATGTGCATCTTTAGCCAATTTTAGATTTGGCGATTAATTCAACCGACACATCATAACCCACTTGTCAAAAGAACATAGTTTTTTCTATGTACATGTATACGGTTCTATCGGCTCAAGCCGTGTTCGTTCAACAACGATTCAAGTGGCCTTCAAATAAGCGAATTTGGTAGAATGCTTGCCTGCCATGCGGGCGGCCCGGGTTCGATTCCCGGCCGATGCACGTTTTTATATATTTTTATCAATACTGTATTTGATTGTTATACATAATGAAAAAAAAAGATGAATGTAACATTATTAATTACTCATTCATCAAAAAGTGTGTTTAATATTTAAAATGTGCGAAATTCGTAATGGCTCGATTTTCGAGATGTATGTTTCTAGTTCCGACTATTGGTCACAATGCCCGTGAAGCTCCCACATTGAGACCGAAAGGGACACCCACAACACCCATACACGCACATCTAACACAGACATATAACTCTCTTGCACACGATTAATTTGGGAATCGATAATCACTCATACTATATAATAATATAAATACCATCTTGAGCACTAATTACTTACCCATCGCCCCTAGTCTGTTTATATTTAAGTTTATACATTTAGCATTGTGATATGCCACACGTACAAGTCCTTTCACTATGCAGCCGTAGGCGTGGAAGGGCTGTACAAATGGAAAGAATACCATCACAAACAACAATAACAACACAAAAGACAACCTCAGCATATTCTTTCATGCGCAGATCTTTAATAACACCCAAGATCTCTGGCACATGCATGTGATACGGTTAGATTACAGAACAAAATGTAAAGTCGCTGGAATGTAATTCAGCAGATCCAGGGCCCGTATTCGCAGCCCCATTTTTAGACTTAAGAATAAAGAATATACATGTACTTAGAACCAATATAACACTCTAGAGTTTTAATATATATCCTGGATAAAAATGATACTAAAGCCATTAACACATTGTTCTAAAATCTAATTGAAGAATGGTGTTATTTTATGTGTTAACTGCCATGATAGACATAACTTTTAAGTAGCTTCCGAACATTACGGTTTTAGTAATATTCATTATTTAAAGCATTACGTCTATGAATTGGTTGGTGAATAAGTTCCCAGATATTGCGATAGGTCTTAAGATCGTTCATGATGCAGGTCCGCATGAAACTGTTCGAGATTGAAGAAAGACATTATGAGATATAAGCAGCTTTTATGTGACACGCACAAAATTTACTCGTATTTTCTTATTGAAAAATAAAAGGCGTCACAAGCTATCATAAGGTAAAAAGAATGAACGGAACGTATTGGTGATATGGGTTATGGGTACGATTGCATCGTGAACTGCTCGACTTCCATAACTATTGAATTATGAAGCTCACATATTTAGGCTGAAAGGGACACATACAGCACCATGCACGCACATCTAAAACATACATATTACTCTCTTACACGCGTTTCATTGGGTATCCAAAAACACTCAGAATATATAATAATATAAATACCAACTTGAGCATTACATGCATTTATTAGTTACCAACGCTCGTGGTCTTTTTATATTTCAGTTTATACATTAACCATTGTGATATGTCACACATGAACGCAACGTATGCAATACAATATATGGGTACGATTGCATCGTGTACCGCTCGACATCAAACAACCGGGATCAGCTCTCCGATTGGGCTAATTAAAGAGAGCTTAATTACCACGCGATTGTTATTAATTAAACATAAGTCCGATTTCGCCCTGTCCCAAAGTCGACTCGAAGTCGGACGGTACCCCGTTAGAAGCCAAAACATGAAAGACCCGAGAGGACGATGAGATAACCTCAAGAACCTTTCACATTTCTTACAGCAATTTGCACTGCGTGTTTCCATATCCGATATCCGAGTTAACCCGTGCTGTCTGTTTTTGTTGAAATGCGTTTGTTTAATGAAACGAAAATAATAATAACGTGATGAATGAATTGTCGTGTTGGAGGCATATCATTAGATTCTGATCGAGCACTGGCACATTATCAGTTAAAGGAACACCGAACTACTGTTTGGAAAGTATTATAGCTTTAAATAATTAATGAGCACGGTGAACTCCACATATTCTGCTGATCAATTCAGAAGTGCGATAATTTGTTTGCAAAAATATCAGTCATTTTAAGAGAATTTGCCATCATTTTTCTCTACAATTAAAATGTTGATTTTTTTTCAATGTTTTAAAGGGACCCATTTACGGAAAGCTGTCAGGCCATATGGAATACACACGCCAATCAACGCAATACTCTATACGACGCAAGACATCGCAACGCGACATTGGTGAATGAACAACGACATTTGAGCATTTGATTTTCGCATTGTCTCGTAAGAGTTTAGCAATAATGTCTCATCAAAATATAGTAGTGTTTTATATTGTCAAGAGTCGTTGATCATTGTTGAGTGTCGTATCGATTGTCGCTTTCAAGCCCTTTCCTGAACATTTTGGGGAGAACATGCAATTTCGGGATTGGGCATTTGTTCGCGCGAAGTCTACTAATCTGGGGAAAACAAATAATTTTAATTATTCAAATTATAAGAAAAAAATCATATAAATTATAGTTATAAACTTTGTTAGATGTAATTGAAATACAATTGAGAGATGATAATCGCTAGAAATTAGGACGAAAAAAATCCAATTGGGATTTTTTGTTACAATTTCGCTTTGGAAATGGGTCCGTTTAACGGACCCGTAGAATCGCCTTTAATTCAATGTTTACAAGTCGACATACTGTCATGCGAGACGTTGTCGACTTCCGGCCTCCACTGTTCGGTTTTGACTGGAGCTTAACCCATGCGTGGAGTGTGCATTCTGCTGGATAAGCATTTTGCGCGTCCAGTGTCGCTAACTGACCTTTTTGCACCACCCACAGACAAGTTCCCAAAACAAACATTCATTTATCAATCATTAACCATATCTGTGCTCGGTAATCGCGTAAACTGCCATCAATTTCCTCCAAATAATTACTCATTATAATTGTATCATAATTGTATCATAATTGCATAAACTCCCAGTTGGCATGTGGCGTTAAAATCTGGATCGGTGTCATCGTTCGTTCTGATAACACACTTCCTCCACACTTTTACGGCACTAATTTGGGCCATTTTTCGGACTAACGAAATTTGGTCCACACCCCCGCCAATTTTATCGATACCCGTGTCATCGACAATCTTGTGATGATAGACCAATCCAGATCTCTTAAATTTCAATGAAAATGTACCAAATTCCGTTTGACATTATTGAATTTTAATTGCTCTTCGTTTGTATTTACTAAATTTCCTTCCACGATAACGATCAGGTTAAACAACGTTTAATAGAGGAAAAACGCAACGTACACTTTTGGGCTTAATAAGAACAAACAGAACTAAGGAAAGCTTTTTTTGGCTTTTAATTGATTTGTTTCATTTATCATTTTGCAATTCAACAATACGCAGTTATCGTGTTTGATCTTTTTGGTACAAAATTGTTAGTGTATTATTTCATTGTTGATTTATGACACGAGGCGATAGGGTAGTTTTATCCACAGTATCAAGTGTTTCGTGCCGCTAATTGAAGAATAATTCAGCTTTACAGTCTTCCTTTACAGACCACAAACGTTCTCTGAGTATGGTACCATCGTCATTTGAAAGGGAACATATCTAACCGTTTTTTACCGATCAAACAGTTCAAAGGTAATATAATATAAATTGAGTCTACACGCACTCCGAAATATAGATTGATCAAACGGGCTTGTATTTATTTACATAGTGGTTGGTAACGACACTTTGGCTTTGAGATTTTTGCTTTATCAAATTAAAAGACGATTGCATTTTTTTTAAGCATGAAAAAGTGTGCTTTCACGTGTCCAAACCACGACAATATATCCGTAAATATTGTAAGTGTTTAGCTTATACACCCATAAACATATATACATGCAATTTTTACGACAAAATTTGTACTGTACATTAGTGAGTTTGAATGAGTTTGAGTCAACTGGGGCCAACGAAGACTCGAGATAGAAGATAAGCATCGAAGTTATGTGGATGGAACGCACCGATCAATAACCCATGGTATTTAAAACAAGAGGGCCATGATGGCCCTGTATCGCTCCACTGTTTTTTTATGCGAAAAAAGCGTGCTATGCGCATGGGTTGAAATGTACTCAAGCATGTGACTTTCTCTTTCTATCCCTCGTCCCACTGGGCGCTTAAAGTTGGAAGGGTAGGCATTTTTATATATGGAAAACGTTACTACGGTGTTAACTTAACAGACTAAAAAGCCCGGGAATTGTCGCACAGGTCCTTTGCTTATAACGTAGGTACATTTATCTCTCCAAAAGATATTGTCGTTCTTTCTATTTCACATTAACGGCAAAAAAAGCTTAGAAATTTAATTTATTTGTAGATATGGGATGATTAAGTACCAAATGCCATTCTCGACCTTCCATTAGACCATAACTCCTTCTGAAGAGTTTGTTTTCGTTTTGAAAACAGGACTTCCGGTTTCAAAAAGGAGAAATTGCTCATAATGAGCAATTTCTCCTTTTATCACAATGAGTTCTACCCCACCCAGCCTATTTATAAATAGTCCTTTACAATATTATTTCTTTTCTGCAATCTCTTTCAATTTGGGGCAGTCCGAAATGAGTCGTTTGGTAAAGGGTTAACATTAATGGATAGTTAACATGTTGGTCTACCTTTCATGCTCGACATGCATGCATTTATCTCTTATAATTAAAAAGTTATTCCAAGTGTATTTTGATAAACGTTTAGTTTGAGAAGAAAATAGTTTATTCATCCCATAATAAATAAATAGCAAAAACGCAAAAACATGCAAAGTTCAACGACTTCCTGTGGCCATGTTTTTTGACGAATCAAATTTTCTTGAACAACTTTTTAATGGGAGCCTTCAAGGGATAAATTTGGCCCCAGGGGCATAATTTGAACAAACTTGGTAGAGAACTATAAGATGTCACTACATACCAAATTTGGTAGCCCTAGGCCCAATGGTTATGGACAGGAAGATTTTTAAAGTTTGCACAAAAGAGGCTTTATATAAGCATATGTTCAGTTTTGTGACCCCCGGGGCAGGGTCAAATTTGAGCCCAGGGGAATAATTTGAACAAATTTGGTAGAGGACTATTAGATGTTATTACATACCAAATTTAGTAGCCCTAGGCTCTATAATTATGAACAAGAAGATTTTTAAAGTTTGCACAAAATAGGCCTTATTTAAGCATATGTTCATTTTTGTGACCCCCAGGGCAGGGTCAAATTTGACCCCAGGGGCATAATTTGAACAAATTTGAAAAAGGTTCACCACAGGAACATCTGTGAGAAGTTTTATCAGAATTGGACTTGTAGTTTAGGAGAAGAAGATGTTTAAAGAAAAGGTTAACGCCCGCACGCACGCACGCACGCACGCACGCACGACGGACACAGGACCATGACATAAGCCCCGCTGGCCTCTGACCAGTGGAGCTAAAAACAAGATGTGATAATCAAACTGATGATGGCATTTTTTTCGTGGTGCTGTCTTTGTATATTTTATTGGAAATAAAATGTTAAGTAGAAACATATACATGTAAAACTTATGAACATTATTATACAATATAGTTGGTGACATTAACCAGTGAAATAAACACGGACATTTCCGATGTTTTGTAGAATGTCTTATTTCGGTAGTCAAAATGTCAGTTCGAGTATTATTTATTTATTATGAATGGGTCTAGATATTTTGCGCGATACACGAAGCGACACGCGATATTTTGCGCGATACACGAAGCGACACGCGATATTTACTCGCTTTGAGTATCGCGAAAAATATCGTGTGTCGCTTCGTGTGTCGCGCAAAATATCGTGTATCGCTTCGTGTGTCGTGTGTCGCCCTTGATGAAAGAAGTGCGAAATTATAGATGGCACTATCCGGATGCCGTATGGTATAGATACATGTATGAGATATAAGGAAAAGGTAAACGCTAGACTCGTTCCGTATTTGAATGAGAAACATACAACTCGAAAATCGAGCCATTACCAATCTCACACAAGTTAAATTGAAAGATTATTGAATAATGTTACATTCATCATTATTGTACATCATGTATTACAATCAAATACAGTATTGATATAAAATAATGCATCGGCCGGGAATCGAACCCGGGCCGCCCGCGTGGCAGGCGAGCATTCTACCACTGAACCACCGATGCGCTGATACAGAAGATCACTTTCAAAGTTTCCGAACTAATACGGCGTAAACCGATTAAAAATCAAAGCGCTGAAGGCACTGAAGTTGTTCGCTATTGCATAATCTTAGACGCAACTCAGTTTTCAAAATTATGTTATAGCTTTTTATATCGCAAGTTTGAAATGAACACAACCCATTCAAATTTATAAAGAGTGTGTCTTAACGCACAGGTCAAGATGTGTGTGCACTGTTTATCCTCATATTTATGTTATATAGATAACTTAGACAAAATGTGCGCATTGCACAGGTTAATCAGTGTGCACAGGCTAATCTAATTTGACATGCACTAAGCCTTGTTTTCCCTGAATGCAGCCAATATGTACAGATTTTAATGATAAACGCTCCAATGTCGTCGCACAAGCTGTTAAACACTATTTATTACATACACACTCGAAAAACCGCTAAGTGTTTTAAATGTAATCAGCGGGTTTGAAGAGAAGACAATCCGCAAGATCGGTCTGCAGTGTGACTGTATAAACAGGCAAATGAGGTGGTTATCGTTCCTGTCGTAGTTCAGCAGCATACTGAATTGCAAAACTCCCTCTACATTAGTTGTCCGCTAGCGCGAACAACTAAAGACTATGTTCTTTTGACAAGTTTCAACCACCGCGCAGAGATTTGACTGGTTCCGAACATAGCTCGATCAAATTATCAAAGTTATCGCCAGTCGCCGTGGGGAGATAACCGCTGCGTGGAGTTTGAAGAGGGTTATGATGTGTCGGTTATCACCAATCTAGAATTGGGTTAAGATGCACATAAATTGTTTTGACACGGTATTTTCCGGGGCATATCTTGGGGAAATCTTTTACATTTAAAACGGTCCACTTTCAATTGTATGTGTACCCATTCCAAAACTTTAAATACCTCTGACAGCTCGTGTTATAGTTAAAGTAGCGATTTTCTTTAAATAAAAAATGTATGTATGCACACATTACTGTAATTCTTGTTTCAGTAGAATGCAAAGAAAACAGCGTCTGAAAGTATAATTTTAATTCAAAAGTACAATAATACCTTTTCAAATCATTAAATTGCGTGTCACTATTATTTTGTATACGGGGGATAGCGCAAGATACAGGAGAGGTCCCATTTCAAAGACACCTCGAGGTCTTTTAGATCCCGGAGTGAAACTGATAATACTGCGCCTGGTTTAATCTGGAGATCGAACCTGCGACATCTTAGTTCTGCTGCCGCCTTGTTACCACTAGCCAATGTATTTTTGCACTCCTACTTATATTCCTTAATTAGCGTAAACACGCTATTGTTTGATATGTGTTTACGTATATACATGTATAAATATGATTTCTTAAGAAAACGAAATCGAAAAAAATGTTGGGCTCGTCCGGCATTTGAACCCGGGACCTCTCGCACACGACGCGAGAATCATATCCCAAGACCAAAGGTCCTTTCGTATGATAACGACTGCAGATTGACTAAATAAAATCTCGTAACGTTGCAAAGGCATATATTCTCATAATTAAACTTAAATTAGACCATAGCAAGCAAAAAGTCGGGCTCGTCCGGGATTTGAACCCGGGACCTCTCGCACCCTAAGCGAGAATCATACCCCTAGACCAACGAGCCATACGTATCTATGCGTGTCATTCATACTAAAATTAGTATAAAAATCACCGTTGATAAATCAACTTCAACGCTTTTAAATTAATAATTTTGGCAATATAAGTATTTGAACTTTCTTATCATACTGCGATGAAGTTACAATGATCACGAGTGGCTCATTGGTTTAGGCGTTTGATTCTCGCTTTGGGTGCGAGAGGTCCCGTGTTCAAATGCCGGACGAGCCCTAATATTCTGCAGTTTCTATGCTGTATCAAACTAATTTAAATGCATGGATGTTCATTTAATTGAGAATTGGAATTATATCGTCAACATTGAAATGCATTATAGTTTTATGCCACCGATGTGTCTTCGCATTTCTTCGATGGACCAACGCAGACTTCTGCAATCATCAGGCTGGCTTGAGTATGCAAGTTTTCTTGCTTTTAACAAACGACCAACCCTATAGGTAGTTAAATCATATAATTGTTATATAGTTGAATGATTTACATATAAGCCATGGTCTGTGAAAAGGCGGTTTAATGCATGTGCATCAAATGTCCTCCCAGATTAGCTCCGCACAGGCTAATCAGGGTCGACACTTTCCGCCTAAGCTGGATTTTTACTAAGAAGAGACTTTCTTTAAACGAAAAAAAACAATAAAAGCGGAAAGTGTCGTCCCTGATTAGCCTGCACAGGCTAATCTGGAACGACACTTTACGCACATGCATTAAACCCCTTTTTCTCAGAGCGAATCCCGAGGAGTTTTGTCTACTGATATATGTTTATTGTTAAATTTAACTACGTATTTCTGAAAACCAAGGGGCATTAAAACACGTAGCACAAGATATTAAATGAAAATTAAACGAACAAACACTTNTTGTGTTAGTGGAAACATCTTTTTTATGTTTAAGGCCTAATGATCCCCCCCCCACACATCACAATGTTATTTAAATCCACGTGGGTTACCGAGCCCTAACATGTAGACGCCGGAACAAGTGTCAACTTATAAACAGGAACTGTTTAAACTTCTAAAGGTATTCAGTTTACAAATCGCAAATTGCCCCCAATTAACACGGTGTCAGATGTCCGCATTGTAGTTTAAGGAATATGAAAGAGGCGTCAGAAAAATAATAACCGTATTTTATTTCCGTTCACACACTTCCTACGGATTGTTTAAACAATTGTTTAAAAAGTAAAACTGTCCCGTTTAGGTCATGCGAAGCAAAAGTTGAGCTGTGATCGAATAAAAGGATCGTCGTCAGCTATCAAGTGGCAAATTTCGTATCTTACGTTTTCAACATTTTATTCATCAACATAAAAATCATGATCATAAAAAGCAGTGAAAATGTCTGTTCCTATGACCTCTGGACATTAATTTAAAGATATCATAATCTTCATCATCATCATCATCATCATCATCATCATCATCATCATCATCATCATCATCATCATCATCATCATCATCATCATCATCATCATCATCATCAATTCGTAGGCGTAATTATGGTTTATATATATTCATATTTTACATATCACATTCAAATTTGTCCATTCGTGCGCTGTCTGTTATAGTAATAGCAATAAGAGACAGCGGCAAACAGAGGATGCTTTTCCTTTTTCTGTACGTGTATACTATATATGTACATGTACGTGTATATGATTTTGTTTCTACATGTAAATAAGGAACATCATACCATTATCCGTTCAAAAGCCACAGCAAATTTTATAGATTTTTATCAATTTTATAAATGTTTATAAATGTTTTTCAGTTTTCCATGTGTTCCCTGTGAAATCGTTCACTAGCGCATTTTTTACCGAAACACGTGCGAATTACAACGTTGATGGTAGAAGTGACATATAGGTAAATATATCCACGTAGATGGATACTTTTATGCCAAATACATTCGAGACCAAATACCGTCTTATTATGTTGAAAGAACAACTTAAAAACATATGTCAATGCGAAACCAAAAGATAAGCCAGAAACCTCAGTCTCACACGTTAGTGTGCTTTTATTGTCAATCGGTTTTTAATTATAAATATGTTAATAATGTAATTATTATGTAATTATGCATAACATTACATTTTTAATCACTATTAAAATGATTTTTAAAATATTATAAAACACAAACATTTTAATCTGTAGTATAATTTTGACATTTTGACCGACCAAATTTCGAGTAATTTGACCTTTCACACATTCGACAATTGTATTTGAACGCTCCGATATTCGGATCCATATTAATTTACAAATTGTACACGGATGTATATTTTCCAAACCATTCAATCGTCATTATTTCTCCCAAACGTGAGGGCGTCCCCAGCTTTTTGTGACAGCTATAATTATATACTAAATTTACCTCGACAAAATGAGTCCCCGTCGCGATTGGTTGGCACAATAAGTCTACCAAATTACACGAACAGATCATAAAAATGATCCATTATGATCGAGGTACCGCCCATTTTTCGAGTTGATTGATTTACTGTGTGTAGGCTACTTCACACTACCGCGATATGTACATAGCAAGGTATACGCTGTACATCTGAGAATGGTAAAAATTGACAACTAGCATTTTTCTATACATCAAAGGGACGCTTAAATTTCGCGAGTTATTACCAAAATCGTGTTTTATTTTTCTTCAGCTGATTTATACCGTTTCAGTGCACATTTACGTAGTTATCCTGCAGGCAGAAAATAGATTTAAAAAAAAAACGTGCAATTAATTTGAATATTATTTTTTTACATCGATATAATTTTTTCTAAAAGAGACTCAGTGCCATGGATTAAACTCCTATCTACAACCATCAGTTCAAGAATAAGGTAAGCGTTGTTGCTTCCCTCGTTTAAATTGTCTTTTTTTTCTGTAACAGAACAGAACAGAACAGAACAGTTTATTCAGACTTAAGCACGTAAAGCTCATCGTCACAAAACAATGAGTTGACACTCAACCACAATTGGAGTAAACATTCGAAATAAGTCGAAAATAATTGATTGTAAGGTTGCAGGGCATTGTAACCTCGCGGTAACCTCTCGGTGCGCTAAAACATCTATTTATTGTAAATCTGTAGGTATAAGTGCTGAGACCAGTTCTCACATTTTTCCTTTATAATATTTCAAACGTTGGCATGGTTGCTGTAGGTTTAAAATGAATGTCTAGGAGGGGTACATGATTTGATGGTGTCCGCCTTGCTACAGGTAGGTTCCTTGTTCGATCCCTACTTCTTAAGATCTATCGAACAACACCAAGTTCTGGTTCTACCAAGGGAGGGAACTTGCTTCTAGAAGTCATTTGCTTTCCTTTTCGATGAATGCGAGCTAAATAAAACTAAAAGCTAAAAAACAGATTCTGCTATTTTACCAGACATATGGGAGTGGGGATTCGTGCGTGCGTGTGAACTAATGTGTATCTTCAAAGATTATAAGGTCCTTCTGCGCATCAGGCGGCAGAATGTGTGGACCCGGAGTGTGTCCCAGCACTCATACCTAATTAATTTACTAAACCCACGAAAGATGTTATGAATTTTCAATGATAGCTGCAATGTCCAGCTATTTAGTTTCTACTGAAAGATTGTCAAGGTTGATGTGGTCTTGTGCTGTGGGTGAAGCCGGAGCCGGAGTACCCGGAGGTAACCCGACCTGTCCGGTATGGTGACCACCAACCAAACTTACATGCACCGGCAGCGGGTATTGAACCCGGCTCGCCTATATGAGAAGCGAGCAGAACGCGTGCATATACTTAACACGGCTTAATATCATTATATGATACAACACGATCGTCAGAGAACGAAAACACTGAGCGGTAAAATGTTTGAAACATTTGCTAACACCATCGCATTAAACTTCTTTCCAAAAAAAATCATGATTGCTAAACATTTCATTCGATCTCAGCAATTAAATTCAGTTCAATCATTTACATATAACACATAATTATTTACTGAATTGTACGCGTGTGTTTTTTTTCACTCACTAAATTTATAATAATATCCACGTATTAAAGCGTTTTGAAGGGACGTTAAATCGACAAATGGACAAAAAAAAATTATTAATAGATCCAACAAAGGAAAATATACAGTATTAAGAAGCAAGCATAAAAAGGCACAAAAACTTTAATACAATAAATTTGCTTTCACGAGAAATGTATGGTCGTTAATAACAAACGAAACACCTTTATGCAAAATCAGCAATTAAATGCGTATATACATGTAATTATGTTATATTTCGATCTTTATCCATTGGAAAGCGTATGTATCACTAGCATAGCAAAGGTGCACTACTATGTTTTCACGAGATAATGGCCGAGTAGGTCGAATGTTTGAGTACCGAGGTAGGCAAATCTTTTGATGTTTCAGTTTCTTTATAAAACGTTGCTGTTGTTGTTTTATTCATTTTTATTTTAGCCTTGGCCGTAAAGTCACTTTAAAGGGTCAGTATTTAAGTACGGCCATGCTAAATTAGTAAATTATCATGTAGGCAACACTTTATGGGGCAGCTGTATTAAACAATATGTGTAATACTGGATGATACATATTTGTTAACGAATGTCAAAATAGTTCTCTAAAATAAGAATGTATGAACGGCTAATTTTGACAGTCGTCTGCGGATTTTTTAAAAGTTCATTCATATCTTTTTTTATGTGTTTGGTATACCAATATGTACTTTAGGTAAAAAAACAACATTACGTGAGATGTGGCATATATGTGTCGTGTCCTGAGAAAACTGGGCATAATGCATGTGCGTAAAGTCTCGTCCCAGATTAGCCTGTGCAGTTCGCAGAGGCTAATCAGGGACGACACTTTCCGCTTTTATGACATTTTTCGTTTAAATGTAGCCTCTTCTTAGCAAAAATCTAATTAAGGCGGAAAGTGTCGTCCCTGGATAGCCTGTGCGGACTGCACAGGCTAATCTGTGATGACACTTTACGCACATGCATTATGTCTAGTTTTCTCAGAACACGACACATATGGTGTTTATTAATACGTCAACGTGACTTTGCATTTGTTGAATTACTCAGAACTCATGAATAATTGCATGCCAACCCAGACATTTATAAACAACACTGTTTACCGTAAATTAATCATTAATTAAAACACGTGTATTTATCACTTAAAATAACAGTAACTGCGAAATGTCAAGGGTTTTCTGTTATAAAACTGTATTTCTGTATAATTTCGACAACACATAAATCAAAGTTTATACATATTAGAAATCCGTTAAATATAGGCCGTTGAGAAAGTGCAACCGATTAACCGTTTGTGTGCCTTTAACAGATTGAAAATATATAAACATAAAAAGGGGCATAATAAACACATATATCTCGTTATCTTTGCCTGGAAAAAGCCGTTAACTATTACATTTTTAAAAGTTGTATGACTCGTTGATTTAAACACAGAGCCCGCTTGATCGACTGATGCTATGTTTCGACGTAACAAGTTTACTTACGTAACATTTTAAGAAATAATTAAATGAGTTACGACATTATCAAAGCCTTTGAGAAAGAGATAAAGTGGAAAGCGTCAAAATTTAACGACGCTAGGAATTTTCCGACATTGCTCTATTTCGAATGCATAGACAATGTCGTCAACGATACATATTTATATTTTTGTTGTAGCTCTCTTAACGGTGTTGTTTAAAATGGCTTTAAAGACTTTTATTTTTGTTTCAAATAATGGGAAATATAAGAACTGAAAATATTTACTCACGCGTCGCAGTTCTACGGAATACCGTTAGGGCCATCGTGGTTACACATTAAAATACAGAGGGCGACAATGCGAGAGTACGAGAATACGATGACGACAGTGTGACAATACGATGGCGACAGTGCGATAGTTCGATGGCGACAATGCGATAATACGATGACGACAATGCGAGACTGCGAGAATACGATGACGACAGTGCGACAACGCGATAGTACGATAGCGACAATGCGAAAGTACGATGGCGACAATGCGATAGTCATATCAAACTGTCGCCATCGTATTGTCGCACTGTCGTCATCGTATTATCGAATTTTGGCCATCGTACTATCGCACTGTCGCCATCGTATTGTCGCACTGTCATCATCGTATTATCGCACTATCGCATTGTCGCATTGTTGCCATCGTACTATCGCACTGTCGCCATCGTATTGTCGCACTGTCGTCGTCGTATTGTCGCACTGTCGTCATCGTATTCTCGCACTCTCGCATTGTCGCCATCGTACTATCGCACTGTCGCCATCGTATTGTCGCACTGTCGTCATCATATTCTCGCAATCTCGGATTGTCGTCATCGTATTATCGCACTGTCACCATCGTACTATCCCAGTCTCGCCTTGTCGCCCTCTGGATTTTAATGTGTAACCACGATGGCCCTAACGGTATTCCGTACTTAAAAGACTTTTATTTATGTTTCAAATAATGGGAAATATAAGAATTGAAAATATTTACTCACGCGTCGCAGTTTGGTGTATCAATTGCATCGTAACCTTGACGTTTAAACGAAGGTCAAACTAGTCCGTCTCTTAAGATCGTTCTACTTGAGACCGCTGAATTCCGCAAACGGTTGGGAGTAACTTGTTTGAGAAAAATGCGAACACAAATATAATAAAATAATGTACGTGTACGACACCAAATTGAAAGCATTCAAACGCTAAAATGCTGTTATTAAATCGGCCAAAACTTACTTTTGTATCGCAGGTCAACTTCATATGGAAAGAGAAAAAAAGTGTAATTAGCTGTATTCCCTTGTGCGATATTTATCATGTAGGAAATGCAAACATAATTACCCCCTCTTCGAAGTGGGAGTATATTGCTTTTCACCTTTTCGTCGTTTGGTT
This sequence comes from Dreissena rostriformis, assembly GCA_007657795.1. NCBI lineage: Eukaryota > Metazoa > Mollusca > Bivalvia > Myida > Dreissenidae > Dreissena > Dreissena rostriformis. Next base: position 24,320 of record VMBQ01007368.1, on the reverse strand, counting down.
GGTTGGTTGGATGGTTGGTCCGTAGGCCGTTTCGTTTCCGCAAGATGTCTAGAGAATGATTTGACCTACGATTAATATTAAGCTGGTTATTTGAGAAGAAAGGAAGATTTAAATTTTAGATCATTCGGTCAGAAGTGGAAATTCGTCCCATATACAGATACCGCTTTTATCTGTGGCGTGTTCTGAGAAACCAGGACAAAATGCTTGTGCGTAAAGTGTCATCGCAGATTAGCCTGTGCAGTCCGCACAGGCTAATCCGGGACGACACTTTCCGCCTTAATTGGATTTTCGCTAAGAAGAAACATCATTAAAACGAAAAAAATCCATAAAAGCGGAAATTGTCGTCCCTGATTAGCCTGTGCGGACTGCACAGGCTAATCTGGGATGACAATTCACGCACAAGCATTTTGCCCGGTTTTCCCAGAACACAACACATCTACGGACATCCAAATTCGTTTGCTGGCGACTTGGGAGGACAGGGTTTTGCGATCATTTGTAATGAAATATTTTTAAAAATCTCTTTTTAATTGCACATAATGACGACTTGTTTGCAAGTCGGAGAGCATGCATTTAAAACACATCTTTTTTATTATCTGCTTTATGATAACCTGATATTTTCATTACATGTATATCGTATGTATATGTAGATAGACAGCGTATGGTCAATTCTAACATATAACGCTGGTGATGCAGGGACCCATATTGGCGATATTAAGCTGTCCAGCAGTCGCAGTGATTGGTATATGTATTTCTTACCTTGACGACCTTAATCCAGTTTTGTTGTTGGTCAGCATACCTTCAGGTTTCCCAGTTTTTCTGTTCTTTCGACGGTAAAAGACCAAACCAAAATTAACTCCGTTTCTTAACAAAATGAATAGCAGGAAATTGATGCATTATTTAAAATTCATCAAAACCTTCGTAAGTCTCCAGCAAGTTGTTAAGGTAGTAGTGCTGAAACAGAATCTGGGTCGTTATATGTGGCGTGTTCTGAGAAAACTGGGCAAAATGCTTGTGCGTAAAGTGTCATCCCAGATTAGTTTGTGCAGTCAGCACAGGCTAATCCGGGACGACACTTTCCGCCTAAACTGGATTTTCGCTAAGAAGAGACATCATTTAAACGAAAAATTCCAAAAAAGCGGAAATTGTCATCCCTGATTAGCCTGTGCGGACTGCACAGGCTAATCTGGGATGACAATTTACGCACAAGCATTTTGCCCAGTTTTCGCAGAACACGACACATATAATGTAGCTTCACTTGCTAATGACCTCATAAACCATTTCAGATTTCAATATTTCATATTTGTAAGTATATTTTTAACATAATAAAATCAGTTTATTGTTAACATAATAACATCAGTTTATATAAATATGTGTTGCATTACTAATTTTGTGGATTCTTTTTCTCCAAACTAAACAAAGTGCTGGTTCTTCCCATGAAACGCGGACTAAAAAATACTCTTTAAGCCTTAAGGCTTTAGGAGCAATCAAGCTGAAATAAATACTAGGCGTACGATTGATGATGGTTATTTGTGTATATATTATGAGATCTATGTATTATATTATATTTGAGCCTCGCTCTGTGAAAAAGGGGTTTAATGCATGTGCGTAAAGTGTCGTCCCAGATTAGCCTGTGCAGTCCGCACATGCTAATCAGGGACAACACTTTCCGCCTAAACTGGATTTTCGTCAAGAAGAGACTTTCTTTAAACGAAAATATCATAAAAGCGTAAAGTGTCGTCCCTGATTAGCCTGTACGGACTGCACAGGCTAATCTGGGATGACACTTTACGCACATAAATTAAACCCCCTTTTTCACAGAGCGAGGCTCATTTCTATATATATGTACCTGGCATTTTACAACGAATATTGGCCTCTTACTGATGCATTACGATGACGTGTAAATTGTACTTTATTATGATGTTATATTATGACAGGTTCTGAAATTAAAAAAAATATGTATTTGCCTTATTTTATCTTTCCTCATTAAGTTGCAATTATGTCGTTCTGTTGAGAATTTTAGTTGTTTTATAATTGCTATTTTCCATTTTTGCTGTTCAAGTTGAATTGCTATGTTATGGTTTTATAATGTCTTCTATTATGAACAAATCGTGTTTTTTCTTTGAATTATGTATGGTTTCATAATGACTTCTCATATGAATCAAAATCTCTTTTTGCTTTGAATTGTTTATGACAAATTAGCCCTTGATTGATCATTTTCTCATTAGCGAAGATTTATCACGTCTGTTAATTGACAAAATAAAACAATCTTTCTGGCATATATCTGTCTTGTGTTGCACTATAGTTAAATGTACTTTTCTTAAGTTTCGCTCTGTTTCTTTCCGAAGGCTATTCTTACTTATCATGAAATCTACGAATATTAAAACCAACTAGACACTAAGAGATATGTATACTAGCACTGGTAGGTGTTTTCAGTTGTGGAAGATAAATATATCATCTTGAACACCTAGGTCAGTAATCCTTAAAAGTATTGAAGGTACAGTTGCGCAGTTTATTTGCTATAAGTCGATTATATTTATTATATATATAGTCGAGGTCTGGGAAAACCGGGCTTAATGCATGTGCGTTAAGTGTCGTCCCAGATTAACCTGTGCAGCCCGCACAGCGATCCAGGAACGACATATTAAGCGTTCATAGAATTGTTCAGTTTATAGTAGTCCATTCTTAACGAAAATCCAATTTATGCGGAAAGTGTCGTCCCTAATTAGCCTGTGCGAACTTCACAGGCTAATCAGGGACGACACTGTACGCACATGCATTAAACCCGGTTTCCAAGAACGCGTCTGATATGTATGCAATTATGTTATTTTTTGGGATTTACTTGCGTCCAGGAAAGCGTTTCTTTTTATTTTTAAAGAAAAATAATGACTTGTTAAACAAACCGGAATAATTAGTTTTTGAGAACATTCTCCTAGTTCCAGTTTAAAAGATTTTTTTGTGATGCCTTTACTGCGAAATTTTCGAGTTTAGGGTCGTTAACGCCCGGTAAATAATACAAAAAAAAAACAAAAAAAAAAACAAAAAAAAAACACACACTATATCGATGCAGAAGAGATTTGAGCAATTATAAAAAAATGAAAATCACATTGTTTAGTAACTGTTCATATAATCCTACAAATTAATTGAGTGTGAATTGAATTAAAAAATCTGGACCAATCAACGAATGTTTACGGAAAATACCGAGGAGTTCCGATGAAATGCAATACGCGACAGTGACAATGTCCTTCTACTCTCGTTGCCACGTGTCAGCGTTAGCAGCAACATTGCGTTTTAAGTAAAACAAATCAAGAAAATCTTGGATACACCGTACACGTGGTCCAGTGGTGTTTGCGGAACTGAAGTTTAAATTGATTTGAGTCGAGGTGCATGGGGTTTGATTTGAAATGGCCGGTTTCTAGTTAAACTAAAGGGTACCGATAGCCTTTTTGCCAAGCGCCTGGGTTATATGATAGAATAGGGGGTAAACATGTATTATCAGTGAAGTTGTATCATAAGTGAAAACCGACTGACCATTCATTGCGAGAGTTAACTTTGCTTTTCTTTACTTTTCTTTACTTAACTTACTTTTCTTGACTTTGCAGGCGATGAGATGCCCGAATGTTTCCCTGCCCTGTTTATGACGTCATCCCTCACCCTGGACGCGATCGCAGCACGTGAAGAAGACGCGGTAGTCGTTGACTACATTCTAAGAGGTAACGTTTTGCCTACATTCTAAGAGATAACTTATTGACTACATTCTAAGAGGTAACTTATTGACTACATTCTAAGAGGTAACTTATTAACTACATTTCAAGAGGTAACTTATTGACTACATTCTAGAGGTAACTTATTGACTACATTCGAAGAGGTAACTTATTGACTACATTCTAAGAGGTAACTTATTGACTACATTCTAAGAGGTAACTTATTGACTACATTTTAAGAGGTAACTTATTCACTACATTCCAAGAGGTAACTTATTGACTACATTCTAAGATGTAACTTATTGACTACATTCTAAGAGGTAACTTATTGACTACATTCTAAGAGGTAACTTTTTGACTCAATTCTAAGAGGTTATTTGCCTTGACTGACGTGTGAAATATCCGGCATCAGAAACGTAAATGAGCCTCGCTCTTGGAAAACGGGGCTTAATGCATGTGCGTTAAGTATCGTCCCAGATTAGCCTGTGCAGTCCCCACAGGCTAATCAGGGACGACAATTTCCGCCTAAATTGGATTTTCGCTAAGAAGAGGCTTAATTAAAACGAAAAACACCACAAAAGCGGACAGTGTCGTCCTTGATGAACCTGCGCGGACTACACAGCCTAATCGGGGACGACACTTAACGCACAAGCATTAAGCCCCGTTTTCCCAGAGCGCGGCTCAAATGTTGTGCACATAGGCTACATTTTATTCACCTCTGTAGTCAACCTCCAAGCACATATTTAACTGGTTGTAAGCGTAGCTCGTTTCCAATCCCTGTCATCGTTATCACACCCATCAAGCGGCTCGACGTAAACGTCACGGGTTGATGTACGCGACACGACTAAATTGTTATTTTTCCTACGACAGGGGTTAATATTTTGATTTTGATAAAGTAACTGCGTAATGATTCGAATGTGTAATTATAACCGTTAAAATATCCATATATTTGTCGGCCAACAGCCAAAATCAAGAGTGAAATTTGCAACTCTTTAAGTAAAAACGATCCAGTTAAATCTTTGGGTACACGAAAAAAAAGAGGAAAGTTTAAACATGGTTTTCTCAACTATGTTCTCATTAATGCCAAATTGTTTTACGATTATTAGACATGTGTCGTTTAATTTAAGGTCCCGTGAGTTTATATTCCTAATTTCATAATATGTAATAAATACAGTATATAAAACGGAAAATTCAAGGCGATTCAGGTATTGCAATTTGACAGCGATGTTCAGCTTCACAATCAATTTAATTAAGGCAGTGACTGTGCGCGTCACAATCAATTTAATGCAGTGACTGTGCGCGTCACAATCAATTTAACGCAGAGACTGTGCGCGTCACAATCAATTTAAGGTAGTGTGCGTCACAATCAATTTAAGGCGGTGACTTTGCGTGTCACTATCAATTTAAGGCAGTGACTGTGGGCGTCACAATCAATTTAAGGCAGTGACTGTGCGCGTCACAATCAATTTAAGGCAGTGACAATGTGCGTCACAATCAATTTAAGACAGTGACTGTGCGTGTCACTATCAATTTAAAGCAGTGACTGTGCGCGTCACAATCAATGTAAGGAAGTGATAATGTGCGTCACAATCAATTTAAGGCAGTGACAATGTGCGTCACAATCAATTTAAGGCAGTGACTGTGCGTGTCACTATCAATTTAAGGCAGTTACTGTGCGCGTCACAATCAATTTAAGGAAGTGATTATGTGCGTCACAATCAATTTAAGACACGGACTGTGCGCGTCACAATCAATTTAAGGCAGTGACTGTGCGCGTCACAATCAATTTAAGGCAGGGACTGTGCGCGTCACTATCAATTTAAGGTAGGGACTGTGCGCGTCACAATCAATTAAAGGCAGTGTTCGTCACAATCAATTTAAGGCAGTGCGCGTCACAATCAATTTAAGGCAGTGATTATGTGAGTAACAATCAATTTAAGGCACGGACTGTGCGCGTCACAATCAATTTAAGGCAGTGACTGTGCGCGTCACAATCAATTTAAGACGGGGACTTTGCGCGTCACTATCAATTAAAGGAAGTGATTATGTGCGTCACAATCAATTTAAGACACGGACTGTGCGCGTCACAATCAATTTAAGGAAGTGCCTGTGCGCGTCACAATCAATTTAAGTCAGGGACTGTGCGCGTCACTATCAATTTAAGGCAGGAACTGTGCGCGTCACAATCAATTTAAGGCAGTGCGCGCCACAATAAATTTAAGGCAGTGCGCGTCACAATTAATTTAGGGCAGTGCGCGTCACAATCAATTTAAGGCAGTGATTATGTGCGTCATAATCAATTTAAGGCAGGGACTGTGCGCGTCACAATCAATTTAAGACAGGGACTGTGCGCGTCACAATCAATTTAAGGCAGGGACTTGTGCGTCACAATCAATGTAAGGCAGTGACTGTGCACGTCACAATCAATTTAAGGCAGGGACAGTGTGCGTCACAATCAATGTAAGGCAGTGACTGTGCACGTTACAATCAATTTAAGGCAGGGACAGTGCGCGTCACAATCAATTTAAGGCAGGGACAGTGCGCGTCACAATCAATTTAAGGCAGTAACTGTGCGCGTCACAATCAATTTAAGGAAGTGACAGTGAACAGCTGTGAATGTGTAAAAAACCGATAATGCTATTGATTCGTATTAAGTATACGGACATACAGTTTTACTTCTTTAACTCGAGCTTCTATAACTCGTATACCCATGGTAACTCGAACAAATCTTTTAAGTCACGGCGAAATTAATAATTTTTCCGTAAGAAATTGCCGCCATTTACTCGAGCATTGATAAATTGAGCGCATATATTGTTCCGTACTTTTAAGCAATATTGGAAATCTTGATTACTCGAGCATTTTCGTCATCCCGTCACCCCAGTGGACCTCGAGTAAAATATTTTTTATGCACATGTATGGTCCGGCAATTTTAGAAGGGGATGGGTGACAACGCCCTCCCCCTTCCGTATCCGCTACTGGTTGATATTAACCTAATAAACACACATTGCCAATATGGGTAACACATACTTGTGGTAAAAGTGGTAGTGGTTTAGTCCGTTTAGGTACAATTCACTCACTATTATTAAGACCAAAGAAACGGTATTATGGTTGTACATGTAGGGAACAATTAGATAATTGTGGACATGAAATATGCGTTTGAAATATACCATACTGTGAGAAAATGTTTATATCAATGAATGAAACTTAACTATGCGCTACGTGTACAATAGAAAAAGTCGGCCAACCATAATGAAAGGGCGCCAACATCAGACACCGTGTTTAGATGGTCCACTGTCGTCTGCTAGCATCGCGTGCGCGGAGGCAGTTAGCAAAAATCGTCACTTTCTCGGTTGTCAAATTTCATTGTCGTTGTTGACTATTGAATGAGTATTGTGTACAAAAGATAATTTGATAGAATGGTTAAAGGGAACATGTCACCGAAAGGGTCTGAAGATGTCGTTGATATGAAAATAAGTTGTTGTTGTTTCGTATAATAGCAGAAGTGTTTGATCTTATGTGGGCTCAGCGAGGACGAAAACCTCGCTTAGAAGAGAGCGGAAAGGTCATATTGATCTTGCTTCATGCATTATGCGCATCTGTTGTGCCAACAATTTACTGAAATACCAGAAATAGAGGCCGAATGTAACTATCAAAATCCTCGGTTTATATATAGGGTATAGAATTGGTTCGAGCGAAATGCTTACAGATTTATATTTTAAGGCCATCACAAATTGATCAGTTGTTCGACGGACTTTCGCCTCACAAAATGTTTAGCGAGCTGGCGAACTAAAACTATAACTATTTTGTGGTTCCATGTTCTTTATCATTAGACGCGAGCGCAAAGAACAGAATAAAACATATTTCGTCTTTATGAGCCTCGCTTTGGGAAAACGGGGTTTAATGCATATGCGTATAGTGTCGTCCCAGATTAGCATTTTCAGTCTTCACAGGCTAATCAGGGACGACACTTACCGCCTTAACCCGATCTTCGCTTAGAAGGGACTTCCTTTATACGAAAAATACAATAAAAGCGTAAATGGTCGTCCTTGATAAGCCTGTGCACATACTTATCTGGGCGACACTTTTCTCCCATGAAATAAGCCCCGTTTTCCCAGAACGAGACTTATATGTGTTGAACATTTCTGCCAAACGCATTAAACCTCTTATATACTAGTAGTTTCCTATTTATACAATCTAGCCCAGTGTGTCTCCTTGTATGTTGTTTGTGATTGTTAAAAAAAAAACACACTAAACAAGCTTTGTCGTTAACCCTTTGCATGCTGGGAAATTTGTCATCTGCTAAAATGTCGTCTGCTAAATTTCTAAAATTAGCATTTGCTTTGATTTTTTTAAAGAATACTATCAGAATAGCAAACAGTTAGGATCCTGATGAGACGCCACGTTCTGTGGCGTCTCATCTGGATCCAAACTGTTTGCAAAGGCCTTCAAAATCCGGTTCCAGCGCTCAAAGGGTTAAATATAAACACTTAATCAAAATAAAATGAAAAGAAAGCTCTTCTTTTGAAAAAGTCGGATGCGTTCCAACGTGGACAGGTACTGGCGCAATGTTTTTTTTTGTTTTATGTGCAAAAAATTAGACGAACATCTAATCAATTTGTAGTAGCTTGAAATTTAATTGACACTTTTTACAACGGCACGAGACAAATTTAATCTCCTGTCTGACTGGTAGAATGCTCGGTTTTAACTAAGCTGACTCAGGTTCGTATGTCCAGTTCCGTATATTTCCGTCACTGTGCGTGTCTGTGTTTCGAAATTAATGATGAGCGAGTTTTCTCCGCACCGATGGCTGAATTATGTCAGGACCCGGAGCGTGGATTCAGCATTCTTGCCTAATCAACTTACCAGAATTACCAAACTTGGGAAGAATTTTGGATTATATTCGCCATTACCAGCTGTCAATTTTGTAGTCGACCGGATAACGGTCAAGGTCATAGCGGCTGTCGACATGACATTTGACATACGATCATCTTAATTGATATGCTGATTAATTGGGAGAAAATGGAGACGCCTAATAATTTTGAAGTCCACGAGTCAAAGGTCAATATAACTAGAGGCTTCTAACAAGAAATTTATACCACTTTCTTGTTGCGCAATATCTAGAGAACGCTTTGGTGTATGAGCATATATAGAAATTGGTGTCATGGTTATTTGAGATTCACGGACGACAACGACGACCACGCCTATTGCGTTTTATGTAAACAGGTCAATGTCACAGGGGCTTGATATCTGGAGAATTCTTTAACATGAAATAATCCGAATTGGTTTGCTGGTAAGTTTGGAAGAAATGGAAATGCCTATTGATTTAGAGGTCAATTATTGGTCAACGGTAAAGGTCGCGGGTGATTTTAACTTTTAATTTGTACCACACGATATCTAGAGTATGATTTGACCCACGATCATCGAATTGTGTATGCTGTTTACTCGAGACAAAATGAAGATGCCTATCAACTTTGAGGTCAATATGTCAAAGGTCAAGATCACAGACCTGTGATACATACAATATTTAAAAATATTTCTTAACAAGTTTTCGTGTTTTACAAAGATCTTTGTTTCCATGAAACTTACCACCAGCATTAAGCTTTAGACCATATACAATTTGGGCAGCATGGTTTTCCACTATATTGTCATAGGGCTCTCCGAGGGGTTTCCTACTTCTTAAATATGCGATTTTTGCCCTTGCTCCGTTCGATTACTCTAACACAAGACACAAAGGTACATGTTATTCGGGTGGGGAAAAATCTTACCCAGTCCGCAATTTACGATTTATTAAGTACGCGATAGTATCGACGCCAACGAATAACTTGGGATATAAAATATAATACAATTCAAGAAATATTTAGTAGTGTGTGACCTACGCAGGAAACGTTCCACTAATTTTCATACTCAGTCGGAGATGACAAATGGCTCCTTTCGATAGTATGCGTGCTAACTTGATGCGCATGCGTGTTAATGAATTGGGGGAAATAAACATGGCGGCTGCTAGAAAATAAGATTACCCGACAATAAAAGAAAATGTGACTTTTGCATGACAATCGTGTTAATTTATCTGTCTTTTATAGGCGTTAACTATGATTCAAAATACAAATGAAAGGGAACTTGTAAAATTAACTGTAATGAATGTGGAGGACCGAATAAACGAGTCAAATTTGTCCCCCGGTGTTGACAAATCGGAAAACATTGAAGGTAAAAACAAACAAAAAAACAGTTTGTCAACAGTCTTTGCTCAATGCATCTTTAACAACACCATTATTTTTGTATAGTTTCATGATTTGATTACCCAATGAATTGTGTCCTTTGATCTAAGGATGTTTAAAAATAGGATTTTCAGCATTGTTATCTTAACCAGTGTCTCTTTGTTATTTTTTCAGTTGTAAGTCAAAGTCATTGAATACCTTTTCTGTTAATCACCAACTGATGAGATGACTGGAAGGGATCATTCAACCAATTTAATAAAACATTAAAACATCTCCGATTTGCACCCTCTGTTCAGCCTTTTGAATGTTTATTTGTTACACATTCTTACTTATCATAAGGATAACTAGTCCAACTTGTTGACGCTCTCAAATATTAAGCTACTTTTTATATGGGTAATATTTGGAGCGTACAACGGGCGAACGATTCAAAATGTGGTGGAAAGTTTTCCTTCTTTGTCTATATTGATGCGCAAGGAATTTGGTGCGCAACATTCAAGCCCCGATATCAGACAGTTAATATCAACGGATTGCAATAATATTTACATACCGGTGTAGATAATTCATTTCTCGATAATGTTCCGTAAGAATTATGTAATGACACTTTGAATTTTGCACGCCTGATTAATTTAAATCACACCA
>VMBQ01007367.1:9457-45018 GCA_007657795.1 Dreissena rostriformis | reverse complement strand
TTGAAACAATGTCCTCGTCTCTTAGGTTTTCGAGAACGAATCTCTCCTTAAAAAGCCTTGAAATTGGTATTTTACGTCTCCTGAAATCGTCGATGAGAAAAACGACCGCCATTACGTTTATTTACGGGTGCCCATACCCAGTCGTATATTAATGTAGTAAATGTATGTAATTGAAATTCACTTTTTGCTTGATAACACGCATTTTACCCGGAGCGTCGGTATTTACGTAAGTCGTTGCGTACGACTAGTCGTAAATCGTTGATGAAACGGCCTATACAGGTCTATACACAAACACAGTAATTAGCTGGTATTATAAGAAAATATTAAGTCTAATAACTATCTGTACATGTGTCATGGCGATCGAATGTCAGGAGGAATGTCACCTTATTAGTGTCATATTTCATCGACGAGAAATACTCTGATTGTAAATTATTTTCAACAATATTTGTGAATACATACCGTGTTGATAGGGTTTTGCCTTTATTATTAATTAAGCGTTTCATCAAAAGCCGATATTATAAACTTGATCAATCGAATATACCGGTATAACGTTATTATGAGACAAGTAGATGAAAAATCAACTGAGATGATAGGAGTCAAAAAGATTGATGATAATATGTGTCATGTTCTGAGAAAACTGGGCATAATGATTGTGCGTAAATTGTTATCCCAGATTAGCCTGTGCAGTCCACACAGGCTAATCAGGGACGACAATTTACGCTTTAATTGGATTTTTGCTAAGAATAGATTTCATTTTAACGGAAAATGTCATAAAAGCGGAAAATTTTCGTCCCTGATTAGCCTTTGCGGACTGCATATGCTAATCTGGGATGACAATTTACGCACAAGCGTTATGCCAAGTTTTCTCAGAACGCGACACATATATTCACTCGAATGTTAACATCACTATCATCATTGGCGGCGTCAAACATATGGGTCCAGGGGACCGTTTTAATAAACATCGTAGTACACATTTACGATACGATACATTTTTCGAAGATACGCAATTGCTCAAGTCCATATTATATGATTATAAATTGTCAGTACTTAATAAATTACATTGGCGTCTCAAACGCCGTATATATTTGACGATCATGGCGAGCTAGTTCGTCTACTTATTAAGATTACAAAATTCTCTCGTAAGTTAAAATTGTCAAACGATCGTTTATGAAACGGCCCACCGGTTATTAATGTTAGTTCGCATGAGTCAATAGTGATACAACGTTGAATATAGCTTGCATAGAGACTTATCTTTGGGTGCAATCTGGGGCCACTGTTAATGTTACTACTACTTAAATATGTTTATTATAACATTTGGTATCGGTCAGGTGACGTCAAAAGCAAAATATTAAGCAAATGTGTCCCCTCAAAAGGATGGTGGTATCGTGCTGAATGTTTGTTCGTAGTAGGTTAACATACATATCTAGCTTGTATATTGTATTATAGTCACGTAAATCTAAAAATTAACGTAAATAATTAAAAGGAACTCTAGCATGATTATTCAAATTTATCTAGACCATGACAATATTTATTTATAGAACGTAACACAAAGCCCGGCAGCATCATATGATGTCCAGAAATATATAATCTTCTATATTTTGCGTATAATTACCTTATTTCATGTGAACAGTACTATTTATCAATGAAGAGCCTTGTCCACAAATAAGGAAAGTAGTGTCAATGGCTACAAAAAAACTGTTCAGTCACGAATCTGCGGTAACTCATTGCACACAAGATTCTCCTTAATTAGAATTTGAGACGTAGTTTCCCCACAATGATGATACGATAGCATTAGCGAGAGAGCGTGTGTGTGACCAACAATGAAGTCATGTTCATCCTTTTATTAATTGATGTATGTAGGACTCGCAACAAGGACTAGTATATACACCATAAAGTCCATTAAAAATCTGCCATTCGTACCTTAATTCGTAACTATCAAAATGTTTTCTTAACACAAATCTATATACATCTCTTCTTATTTGTCCATTGCAGCATGACATCCTATTGGTGATTGGAAGGTGTTTTTTTAATGGGTTATGACGAACAGTAATGTGCGTACACCGACATTTGTTTACATAATGCGTTATTTTCATAGGGACAAACAAGTACACTCACATTTCATACGACCAATTAACATGAATAAGACTAAGTATACATTAATAAGCGTTTGCCACAGATCGTGATGAATGTTCCGAAGTGTTTGTCACGCACTCCTCCATATTGCGTATTATTTAAATTTTCGTCAAAATATTTTGTTTACTAGAAATAAGGGATTTGAAATGAATGAAGATAGGGTGTTATTGTTATAAATACTATGTGCATTATGAAATTTCAACTGGATTTCTAATGATTCCCTTAACGATTAGAAAGTGTTTATAAACATTATCACATGGTGCGTAAAAACCAGTGTCAATTTTAAATTTGTATCGCCATCTGTGGTGAATTCTCAATTTTATAATGGTGACACATCACTCATTTTGGTTAAACTTTTTTCATTATCCTCTGTAAACGATCGCAATTTTGCATGCGGTATGATATGATCATATCTATGCAAAAAGATAAAACTATGTGTGTTAGAAAGATAGTTAAAAGATAGTTACACCTCACTCCTCAGCCTTTCTGGTAAAAACATATATTACATATTAACCAGTTACTTATGTCCATTGGAATGCATATATTGCACCAATATTGTGTTCTGTGAGTTCATATCTTTCCGCATACTTGTATTTGAAAGAACAATTTGGTTATAGCGTTGATTTGTATTAATATATACAGATTTACATTCATTGTATTATATGTTCTCACAACAGCCGTTTAATCAAACCAAAATCGGATAGACGCAAGTGTTGTGTATGTCTCATATTTGTTCCCAAAAGAAATATGTATTTGATTAGTTTCTTCTACTAACATATGTCAATGAATGATACCAAGAAATGGTTCCTAAAGTAGCCAGAATTGTCACATTAATTGAAAGTTCAAATAAACGGTCTATGCACGATCCATTTATGCTGCATTACTGAATATGTTTTCTTAAATAATAAAATCTGTTGTTTTATTTTATGAGACAGGATGTTTCAATGACCAATCAATTTTCAGGGTATAGACATAGTTTACATCAGCTCTTGCAGAATTGGCTTAACAGTTCGTGTAAGGCTTGTCTTTGTGCAGATACTAAAACTTCATAATTTTGGATATTTAACCTTACATTTCTTTAATAGTTATATTTAGTAGCCTTTAACTCTGTTTCTATCATGCCCAAACATTCTACAAAACCATTTTTGTTTATTTATCTCAAAATTACTGTCAATTAGATAAGTTAAAGATCCATCTTCCAGGAGCAATACATTCGCGCTATGTTTTTTTGGCACTGTAAAACACACGTTTTCAAATGTGTTAGCTGGTATAAATTTCCAACTGTTAGAATTGATTCACCGCTTAAAGGAGAATTAATACTATCAGTTCCGGCAGACGATAGTAATGCTGTTCAGACAGGAGATTGTTTCATGTTATATATAGTTTTATCGATAATGATTAATAGTCGATTTGGCAGCTTTAAACATGTTCTAATTATTTTATCATATGATATTATTCAATAGGATTTCATTTGCCATAGTGGCAGAAGAAATGCAGAATTAAAGATAATTCCTGAGATGTTAACGGCGAATATTCCAGTGAAAATGAAATTTGATCTAAAAGTAGAGTACTTTAAGGGGCTGTGAAGAGTGCAAAACCATAACTTTCTCCTCAGCAGTAATATTATGCTATGCAATAATGTCATTTTGTCGTGTAACGAGCTTATAACTCCGTCATTAATGAAGTTATTAAAATAAAGCGTTGGCCATTAATTGAGCACAGGGACCATACCACTTTTTTTTAGAATTTCTCATGCATCTTTTAACATCATTGATTTTGTTCATAATTGTTTACCCCTTTTCTCGCGAAAACCGTCTTTTATCGGTATCAGCGCTATGCTTGAAACTGTTGTAGAACGTTATTGAAAGGCTCTGGCATATTATGCATAAATGTGTGTACAACTTAACAAATGTCATACATTAATGTTTATCCAAAGGTTATGTAAAGCTTGAACCTTTTCAATACACAAAATATATATGTTTTGTTCAAAGCAACACAATGTATTAAACTAGCGTCGGCAACATTCTCTGCTAAAAATGTTCAAGAAGTCATGGATAATCTCATGAAAAATGCATACAAATTATGTTTACAACATAGAATCGACAAAACGTAAATAAATTTCATACTCAAATGCAAGTTAAGAATTTCTATCAAAAGCGCCTCGTAATTAGAGATTTACATAATGAAAAACCTCTTTCTATTTAAGTTGAAAAAATCTAAGCATGTAATGTAATGTAATATACAAGTACAAGTAAATTATCATGAAACGCAGACAAAACCGTAGCGCGATGTAATTGAGATTGGCTACTGGTGGACTGACAGTTTACATTATGCCGATAATGTTTCGCCCATATCCACATTAATACGATTCTTTTAAATATAAAACTCGTTCAGCAAATGCGTTTAAGAAATCTTATATTATAGTTTTTCATTGTGGGATACATTAATCACCTTAAAACACATGATGTTTTGAATACATTCACTCTGTATGTCCTAATATATACGTGAGAACTATTAAATAACATATTTATCCGTAATGCGATTTTTATTAAGACGCCTATTAGGGATATGGGTATGTGTGTGTTGCCATTAGACAGTATTTTCAGTAGAAAAGTCCTTACTTAGGCCTATCATATACTTACTTAAAAATGTGCATAATGAAGACTATTTAAGCACGTATTAATATTAATATTAAAAAGTACGTCTGATTCGCTTATAGAATTGAAGTTTATCGAACGTTTATCTTGTAGATCCGTAAAATGGATTTTTACAACGTAGAAAGGGCTTTTTTCCACTGTTTTGAGATCGAATAGTCATACTTGTTTGTCTGCTGCCGTATTCAGCATAACCATATTCAAGAAATGTATTCAGTCATGTTAAAACATTTTCAGGCGATGTGGTCACCGCTATAGAACGGTCAACGCAACGCATCGCATTCGGGGTTAAAAAAATGGTTTATGAGCTCCAAATTTTGACACTGAAACCATGTTTTTTTTTAATAAAACGTTTAAGTGTAAATATAATTTTATCGCGTTGAAACAATTTCCAAATGGCACTAAAATACAAAAGTATAAACGAGCTTAATTTCAATCGAAGTAATCAATGGCTGCATGCTAACCAAAGCAACATAACTGTTTCTTACCGAGGCACGATCGAATGAGACAAAAAACAAGTATAAACTTTATCTTTATAAATTAATGTTCTGTTTAAAACTTTAAGCTTTTATTAATGTACATTGATTTAAAATGTATACAATACATTTCTTTATTCAAAATGTATAATTAAATAATAAATATTTTAATAACAATACAAGTTTGATTAAAAATAACGTTCTATAAGATGTGTTCTTGCAAAAAGTAGTTTTTCAAAATAATGCACAAGTCGGTGTCGGATGAACCTTGCCGGTAATAAAAATCACAAGTTTATCCGTAATAGTTTATCCGTCATCCACAGTTTCATTCTATACAATCATTTAATTGTACGATAAAATAGCAGTTAATGTAAATAGTATTGTGAATGCTAACTAATACTCATTATTTATAAGTACAACTTTGAACACGGTCACCAGCTACTGTTCTTTGATCATTTGAAGTAACATATCCACAAAACTAATGTAAACACATTCAGATGGCATCCATTTTAATGGTAGACAATGTAATTTAATTGACTAATATCTCCTAAATACGAAACATATTACATTATGAAGATATTCGAAATCGCTTGGTTTCTTATACAAACTTTACTGTGCGTTTACTACGAACATATTTTACTAACACGGTTAACTCCAGAGGCATCACACGCCTTCGCGTAGAAACTACACGAGTAATAATTATTAAATCAGTATTATTAAGTCGATTGTATATGTGCATATTATTGGTATGATGCTCATTATGCAACCGGTATATTGGAGCCGTCGTCAAGCATGTTATTGCATACATAAGATAGGATGCTGTTTGTACATAAACCGTTCAAAATAAATAAAAAGCATACAAATTATATCAGATTATATTAAAATGCGGAATATAATTATCAAGATTGATTCTATATCAAATTGTTTTCTATAAATTGCACGTGTTTGCAAATAGACGCATATAAACATCTGGTTAGCAAATTATAATTGTTTTCCAAAGAAATTACAGAGACGAGTAGTATAGCAATTTGACATACGTAACCTTGCTAAATTTCCGGGATAATATCGCATTAGTCGCCGTTTCTTGTCATAAGACATTTATAATGCAATCATATTTGACACTTTCGCTGTTTTGTCGCCGTACGACTAATGGGTGGAATGCCCCAGAGTGCAACAACGAAGTGGAACTGTCACATTACATTCCTGTCTAGCCACTATTGTTAAAACATCCATATGGGGTACAGCTGATATCGGCCTGATGCAAAATGCATACTATGTGTTTTATATCAGGTTAGTCGGCGTGTATATCAGAAAATGTTTGGAGGTGTGACACATTACTCGGAATGAACTATAACGTCGGTAGTAATGAATCAGATTCAATCATACTAACAACTTGATACCACAATGCAGTGCATTTTAGAAACAAGAAGCAACACAAACTGCTTGAAAAGTATAACATACAAAATTAAGTTCAAGTGCTCATGACTTTATTATTGACATGTCAAGCGATATATAACATGTTTATTTCCATTAAAATACAGAGACGTGGCGATTATATTTTAATTGTGTTTTAAAATGGGCGTTGACTATGACAAAATTAAGCAAAGGTTATTGCCTTATCTGTTTGTAATACAACCGGTTCGACACGAATACAAATAACACAGCTCGACAAGCCTGCCATTATTCTGGTATAAGCATAACCTTATTCATGTGAACACAATAGGGCAGAAACCTTTTATTCTCTATAATAGCAGTTCGCTGCTGACTTTGGCGATGACCATCGTCGCAAAATGTTTGTTATTCATGCGTAGTATATGTTCAACGATCTACATATGCAATATACATGTACTAATATGTAATAAGTTTTTTTGATGTTATAATGATCAACTGAAATATAACGCAGTATCTACCGTTATTCCAAATGCACATGTTCCATTCCGATAAAACACACAGTGTGTTTGTCTAGCTGCGTGGATTTCCTAAATACCTTAATAAGTGGTCTTTGAACAAACGAAAGTCATATTTAAAGCCATTCAAAATATTGTAATATGTTATAATGTTACTTGATGCTAAACGTTAGTCTTGGACCTGTAATACAATTTTGATTATTTGGCCTCATTTCTTAAATGTGCGTAACTCCGAATGTTTTCCGAAGATGCGACTATAACTACAAAAAATCGGTCAAAGCCATAACAGGATAACAGTCTTTTACCCGATATATTATATAATTAGTCCGCGTGGTCTTCAGGTTAATATATACGTCTAGCCCAAGCATTACTGTGTTGTTAATAAATATATGAAATGACAGTTAAAACAAAAACGAATAAGTGTGAAAAATTTCCATTATTTCCCAAGTCAAATTGCCGCGGTCGTTTACAAGATGGAAAGTATATTGAATTCGAATTCATAGATTGAGTTATTCCTTATTGAATCTGTGTAAATACAATCTAAAGATATTTAAGATTAAATTAGTCGTGCAATATGAACAGATTAATGAGAACTATTTCGGTCCCGATTGATTTCGTTTACAAATGATTTACTACATATTAGCAATACTTGTAAGCAGTTGGTGATAGTTGTATATGAAATTATAAAGGTTTCATAAACTTTTGCAACGTATAATATTCTTAATTGAAACATCGTTATTGCTTATAGTTTTGTGGCAAACGTGGGTACCAATGCAAGTGAAGCTTGAACTTAAAAAGTGTGCGGTGAAAATAAAAGTTTTTCTATTTTCCAATCAAGGACACATCATAAAAAAATCTGTTTTTCAAAGTTTGTATATATGCAAATGGTCATAGCTACCATGTGTGTAAATTTCAAGGTTCTAGTTCTCATAGTGTAGGAGGAGATAGAGGAGAATGGGGGTTGGGGTGGGGCCAAAAATTTTGTTTTAACATAACGTCTTCATTTATTCACCAATTGACGTNATCGGACAATATTTCCTCCGTGAAACTTACACACATGGTAGCTATGAGCATATGTGCGACGGTGAAGGTGGCGGAATTTCGATCTGACCCCTGGATCAAAAGTTATGAGTAAATAAATGAGTAAAATGGGTACAAAAAACTCATTTTATTAACAACATGCGACGCACATGATAATAACTTTTGACTCAGGAGTCAGATCAAAATTCCAAATAGTTCACCGTCTCACATATGCGCATAGCTACCATGTGTGTAAGTTTCAAGCTTCTAGTACTAATATTGTAGGATGAGATAGAGTAGAAAGGGGGTTGGGCTGGGGCCCAAAATTTTGTTTTAACATAACTTCCTCATTTATTCACCAATTAACGTGACGTCACTTTAATACTGAACATCTCTTATGTCAAGACGGGCGGCCTGGGGATACGCGTCGGCATCTGAGGCGCCATTTCTAGTTTATTTTGACTTGAGCATATACAGCTCATCGGACAAAAATTACATCATGTCGAAGAAAGAGCAATGTACAAACAAGGAATAAACATGTTTTCGAGAGAATGGATGAGGCAAATGGTAAATACATAGTGACCACATAATGTCAAGCATACTTTGATTGCAACAAGTATTACATTATTCTGTACACCATTTCTTAAGTGAAAATATAAAAGTATTTTAGATTACATATACAACATATGTGCTCGTATTTTAAAGCATTTTAAACTGTACC
Source organism: Dreissena rostriformis (assembly GCA_007657795.1). NCBI lineage: Eukaryota > Metazoa > Mollusca > Bivalvia > Myida > Dreissenidae > Dreissena > Dreissena rostriformis. Next base: position 36,107 of record VMBQ01007367.1, on the reverse strand, counting down.
CGGCTTATTTTCTTAATAATGTTTAATTAGAGCTATTAAGTTGTTCGATAAATCGAAACATATTCGGACGGGATCTATAATATGTTGAATTAATTATTTTAAAAATCAGCATAAAATTAGAACAATGTGTTATTCATCCTCGATATCATTAACGTTTCACAATACACATTTGCGTTGATCCCTGACAATGTTCTGGTGTCTTCCAATTTCTATAGATTATTTGAGAGACGACACGCGTAATTAAGCTATTATATTCCTATACTTTTTATTATCATAAATATCAAGATACGACGATCTTTCAGATACAGGCTTTAGTTCTTTATATAAAATCATTGACCTAGATTGTGTGACACTGACATCCCAATAAGTGATGCACTGGTCTCGTAATCTGTTTTTGAGTAACGGGATAAATTTATTAAAGTTCACAGATTCAGGAAAAAGCCATACATCTGTAAAACCGGTTTGGTTAAGGATGTCCCGTACTAGTTGGGTACGTTATCAGTTTAATTTCTAATCTCTGTAATAGGTCAACGCTTTTATGAATACAATTTCCATGCTTTACACTTTATAGTTTCAATAAATATATGACGATTCAGACATAACTTTATATGTACTATTGAAATCGACCAACTTCGGCATATAAAGATAATTAATTATTTGACATTTTTACATTTTTAAGTATCTTACAAATTTTACTATGACTCGCTAAATGTCTTCCGAATTGATTGATATCCTAACCTCGCTGTTATACTTTCAAATGGAGTATACATATGCTTTAAATAACTTATACTTGATATTAATAGGAACGTTTATGTCTTTTGTTAGGGTAAACAAATAATGCTTTGCGTTTGATGCTTTTCCATTTAATGTTTATGTTGCTAGCACAAATGATCCACCGCTAGCCATGAAAAATTTAAGGTAATTAAAATTGTTCACAATTTCTATTGCTTGACCTTTATATGTCCATTTTAACGTTTTTCTAATTGTCTCCCATTTGCGGAATACGATGACCTTGTTTTGATTTTCAATATTGACTCTTAAAGTCCACTTTTCTCAGTAGGTTTCTAAATTGTATAATGATTCTTGAAGAGCTTCTTGTTTTTCAGATAGATCGATATGTGATGTATTATAATGCCGGCGTTTATTCCATTCTTCAAATCGAATTTCATGTTATTAATCAAGAGTGAATAAAATATGGTCTATCCTGAAATAAACCAACATTAATATCGGAAATGTCTGAATAACCATGATTGATGACGCCTTTCGGTAGTCAATATAGCAACAATCAAGTATATTGTTATTCTGCAGCTGCCTTTCTATAAGGACATTCAGAATAAATATTGCATCGACTCTGCTGCAGTTTGGTTAAAAACCAAATTGTGCATTCGTAAGAGAAGCGTGTGTTTCTGCCCATTGTATAAGACGTTCATTTAATATTGGTTTAAACAGTTTTGCAAAACAGTTTTTTAAAGTAATTTCCCGATAGATATTTGGAGCTAGTATTTCGCTACGTTTTTGTATTGGTATGACACGTCGTGATGCCCAGCTGCGCGGAAACTCTTGTTTATCGAGTATGTAATCAAATAATATTTCTGACGGTTTTGCTATGACATGAATATTTCTTTAAAGTATTCATATATAATGTTATCATGCTCATGCTCTTGATTGTTTTTCAACCGTTTTGTTTCCTTTATTATTTCTGCTGTCGACATAGGATTATCTAGTTCAGGTTACGACGGTTCTGTGTTTTGCCGATTATCAAATTCATGTAAGAACGTTTCGGCAACAAACGAATTTATATTTACGTCAACTTCGTCCGCTTATCTACGAAAAAAAACATTAACATTTGTTTAACTGTTTCCTTTTTGAATTGTGTTCAGTAGACTTACGTTTGAATAATTTCCGATATTAACGGGTTTGATTGCCTTCTCATACTGTTAATGCGCTTTGATCAGTGGTGTATTTTAATTTCGTTTTTCTACACGTTTATGTATAATCCTTTTTCATAGCAATCATTTGATTCCATGTACGTCAGTTAGGTTACACTCGTATAAAGCTCTAACACATTGAGCTTGTTTTGTTTTACACTCTTCGTTAAACCACTTTTGTTTATTTTTTAGCAAAATTTGAAACAACTTGTGATAATAGCGTTTTTTTTCAGATAATGTACATCGCATTGGTAACTATTAGTTTGACAAAACATTTGGCGTTTGCTTCATTAACACGCGTTATCCGTAAACACGGAAATCAATTGTCGCAAAACAAACAGCAAATCGATATAAACGCTCCAAAAACAAACATTCGTGGTGTTGACATTTTCGAGATACAATGTGTTGTTTACAAACGACGTGTCTGTGGTCCTAAATCAGTATATTGTGTTTATGAACGAAAGGAATGTTTGGGTTAGTCTCCGAAAATATCTACACGACCAAACACTGAAATTGTGTTTAGAATTCTACGGATGAATATATTGTTTTGAACGTTTATAACTTTTAAACTGTTGGTTTTGTTCCAAAAATATAGACTAAGAGTTTCATTTTAGCGTTGGTTGATGCAGAGCGTAGCATATAATCAATAAGAAATACTGTAAACCATCATCCATTGTATGAACTGTATTCAAGAAGAATTAGCGAGATTTTTAACAAATTGCATACAGATTTGGAGAGCATCATGTTTGCTGTACAATAATGTAATATCGTAGCAGATATAATTGATGAGTTCTAATGCTATACTTATATTGTTTCATGTAATTGAAATTTATACAGCCATTCTTGGTCCTTGGTATGCTTTATCTTTAAAACATATGTATATGTGAATTAGTACATTTATCTTTATGAACTTATTCAAATTTGAACACTAAAGATATAAAGTAAATTGAGTTATTGTTTGAATGTATGCGCTTAAGATGAGTGGTATTTTTGAACACATTAAATATACAGTTTAATAATTCAAACTTATTTGGTGTATTGTGCATTTCAGATCTCCGGCATCCCTCTCCTGATACCAAGGAACTGATGAAAAACGCATATTCTCTACTAAACCTATCAATCGTATCGTCGAATGTCCTAAGAGAAAAGCCAATTTCCAGAACGGTTTATCATTTAGCAGTATAGCATAACGCAAAAGACCTTTCCACATCAAGCATTGTTTAAGATCTCAGAATCTAAGTTCTTGGATTTTACTGTTTACATGTAAACATCTGAATAGTCTGAATAGTCTGAACAAGGTTAATGAGTAGTGTGGGTTGATGCGAATGTACTTATAATTATTATGTACAGTATGTACTGATTTACGCAATAAGAGCTCTTAAAAACTTAGATTTTCAGTAGCATGTTTGTGAAAGAATATAAAGTGTTAACCATGTTATTCGGGAATAATTTATTTCAAGTAATTGTAGTTTTGCAACATAATGATTTCAGTTTTAATGTCTTTGTTTTAACTAGAATATATATAAATATGTTGTTTTGAATATAAACTAAAATAATAAACATAAAACAAAAATGTATCAAAATAAATCCACATTTTTTAGAGAGAGTGGTAATTATCAAAATCTAATAAGGCTGTGCGATTATGAAGGCTTGTCTGGGTAAACGCAGGCTGCATATGGCATAACACCCATTTCGCATGAGGTAATCAAACTGTTATTTACGTTGAATTTCGTGTTAAAAATTAGACAACTTTAATTCTAAAAACGGAACAATATATCTGTTACATCGTTTGCCTCGGTAAACAGGATGCAATGGCTGTTTGTATTGAAGTATATGTGACGCCTTATTTCATTTACACTAAAGCATACAATTAATTGAAAAGATAATGCCTTTATCTATGGAATTACAGAAACGGTATTTGTCCACTACATATGCTAACATGATGCAAATGTTCAGTAACAACCGCAAAACTACATCCTGCTGATAAAGTATATGCATGATTAGAAGGCGTCGGAAATAAAACAGTATACGCATATAATACGATGTGTATTGAAGTACACCAAAATCTGAGCCAAAGATAAATTACTATAAACAGATATGTTATTGTTTACTTAATCTTTAAATGACTTTTATCAGATAAATCACAGAACCGAAATGGCCTTCGCATGGATTTGCATGTGAAAAAAGCGGTAAGTAACCTTAGGCAGACATATTTTGTTTGCGGAATAATCTTTATTTGAAAACACCATTGCAACAAGCGGATTAAGACCACACATTATAGTTACTTAATAAACGTTTTGGCTGTACGATTTACGTACCAAATAAGAACATCGAACCTCTTTCAATGACTGCTTATTAGGTAGATTTAGTACTCAAATACAAATCGACACTTAATTATAAGTATTCAACTCTGATTACAAAAAAAAATTATCAACAAGTTCAAGAGACTTTATAAAGTTTTGCAAACTATAGACATTTAATGACACACTTTTTCACATATACAATAATGTATAATGCATCAATTAAATGGTTGGTCCAGAGGATTGAAGATAGATACAGACATGCTTTTATTTTATTTGTATATATAAGCGTTGAGTAATTAAGTTCGAATAATTCAAGTTGTCAAATTAGATATAGATTACATGCAACATTCAAATCGATGAAAAATACCGAATAGAATTCAATTGAAACACGTTTTTAAATAAAATATCGACAGTTGTGATTTTTGTATTGTTAAGACGAAAAGCTTGACGCATGTGCAATGACATCTCTCCTGAGATTTTGGGGTGTCATCTGTCCATTGAAATGCAGCTGTAGTTGTACTCTCGATTCATTGGACTGTCGTTTAGGTAAAATAACCGCATGGTCCACGTTGACGTCACTGTTAACTGACATCAGTCCGTCTTGCTGAGATTGGCCTGTAAATAGCTGATAGTAAGTTCATTATGTAAAAATGGTGTTTAAGCTGACGGAACACTTCGTCGGAATGTCTTATATGGTTTGCTCAATGCATATTGTTATTTATCGAACAATAACGTACGACCTCATTTTCAGTTATGTTTGTGTTTTTAAAAATACTATGACATATAAGATTTGTTTAATTGAAGGATTTTCAATTATTGACGATTGGCGTTTATGGGTCGCTGAAAGATAAGTCGTAGCACAATATATTAATAGTACTAAATGTGTTCATTGTTAAATATTTAATAATATTATTTGTAGTGTATTATCTATTTAAAAAACACTGTTGTTGCACGGAATGTAACATTCTTAATACAAAATACACAATACAATTAATCTTACCACAGCAAAGTATCCGCCTGAAGGATCGTCTGAACTTTATAGACATTGCGTTATACAAAATAGGGTTAATGGCGCTGTTAATGTAGACCATGGTCCGACAGAACATCAGAAACCAAAAGTCGAGGTATTTCTCGCGGGCTATCGAGTTATAGACGACCATGGTTCTGTACGGCATCCACGTGACCATAAACACAAAGACGATCACTGCTAGCATCCGTACTACCTGCAAAACGATCAAAATCTAAGTATTACGTGTACATTGATAAACACGTCAGCAATTAAGATATTCTCGACTCGTAATCTCCTTTGATCTTTATGTTTAACTTCTGGTGGCGGACATGATATGAGATTTTTTTTTCCGATAAAAGCACTAAGCGTGTTTACATTTGCTGAATGTATTCTATGACGTCAATGACTCTGACTTTGTATGCTATCTTCCTGAAATATCAGGAATATCCATAGTAAGACTGCCATACTAAAGAGAGCAATACAATTCGATATCAAAGCATCGTTCCTTGTGCTGCTAGATTGGGAATGCATTTATTTGGTTTTCAAATCTAAATAACTGCAAGTCATATTGTTCTAATCAGCTTATGATGAAAATGAGCACAGGTGCACACACTGTGCATTGACAATAGTAATTGGAACGATTATATTCAGACTTAAAGGGGCATATCGACGTGTAAACGGAATTTTATGTTCCTACATTCTTTGAAAACGAATGTATTAATTGACCGAATGTTGACTTTTTTAAAAGTATTATTTCAATAAAATAACTTCTGTTTAAAAATTCGAAATCGTTATGAAAACCATTTACATGAGAAACCGCCTTATGCATGCGCTCTGTTGATCGATCGATTCTGAGTTTGAATCCTAATAGGGGCCTGTATAGAAGCAATATTTATGGTATTGTAGGCATGTTTTCTAGACGATTTTATCAATATGACATCACTTTCCACATAAGTAAAGTAAACAAAATAGTTGACATGTTATTAACATGGTTAACAAATGTTTTTTTCAGACCATGGCTGAACACGACGATGGTTTATTGCCGCTCCATTTTTGTTTAAGATTTTAAACCGTGGTATTATTGAACAATGTGTAATCGATGGCGCCGATAAGTTTATTTCTATGATTTGTATTCAACATGGTTAAGACGGACGCGTACAAATTATTTTGAATAAATAATTGCGTAATACAAACTTTAAAGTATGTGCATATGTCTCATTACTAATAAAATACATTTCAATTCACAATACACGCTGTGAGAAAACAAAACTGCTATTTAACTTCGTCAGAATTGTCAAATGCGTATTATTTAATTAGTATACGTAAAAGCGACATGAACTATTTCAGTTTCGTTTTTCATGGAATACAATATCAGTTCACAGCACTAATGATGGGTTATTTTTCTAGTCTTGAAATTATGACAAATTAATATAACCAGTTTTCTCTCATCTCAGATCAGTGTATCGTTAATTAACGAGTCTTTTTATGGGAGAGGCAAGTGCGGTTAATGAGCGTACCCCTGTGGAAGTTATTGAAAGTCTTGGAAAAACCGTGAATGAACATAAATCAGTATGAATGTCATGTTATTGACGTGTGTTGCATGGATATGATCGTACTACTGACCCACGATAAAGAAATTGTCACAATAAAAATTATGAACCAAAATTATGGATTAAAAACATATGTTACAGATTTAAACAAATCACCACAAAAAAGCTGTCATTCACAATTTTTTGGTTGATAACAATAAATGGTTAAGATATAGTTATCTCGTTTAAGTACGGAGATTGTTGATCAACATTTCTCCCAATACAAAACACAAGGACTCTCACGTCCACAAACAACCATCTTGTTAAATATGCGATTTTAATATTAAAATCTCCTTTAATAAACTTTTAAATTTTAATCGTCCCTGACTGCGGATGAGCAACGTCCTAAATCTGTGAACCCTTTTGGTGTTTCGTGTCGGATGTTATTATTATTAACCTAAGCCATACTTCTACGAAGGTTAGTCACGCTTAATTTAATTTTTTCAATAAACATGGGCACCCAATCCACTTGCTTAGTACAAACAGTTTAACCGAGAAATCGCTATTTGTGAATATCACATGTTTCATCAATGAACGGCACGCGCAGAAATACTGCGCAAACAAATACAGAATATTCTAAGACCTTATAATTTCTAGAGCAATTAACATTACCAGTACAGAATAAATCAATCCAAAATATGTGCGCACAATTTAAAAGTGTGGTGTGTTTTGATTCGAGCCACTCTATACTCGATCTAAATAACATCAGCTTGTCGTTTTGCATGTTCCTGCTTTTTGTTATTGTTACACATGGATTGATATTATCACACACTGATCACTTTAAACGACGAGCATGAAGCAAATTACAATTTAAGTTATATATTGAGATAAATAGTCAGTATTAAGTCTTTTTAGACTCGAAGTAATACCTGTAGATTAAATTATCTGTTATTAACGCTGCGGTATTCCATTTATGACTGGTTTTTGACCGATGATTCCAATAGTGATAATCCTGTATTTCTAAAATTGCCCATAATTATGCCGATTTAAATTGTGACGGTGATAATGTGAAGATGTGGAGTCCCGGACACTTTTCTCTGTTGAGCAACAAAAAAAAACGTAATTATGTGTATGAAATGAATTAACACATCTTTCTTTGAAGTAAAGATTTAGTTTTTCTAGACTAAAACTCTAAGTGCAACCTCGAAGAACACATACTGTGAGATATTGTAGAAACCGCATTTCCCGAGAAGTGCTGTACTGTTTTTTTTTGCTAAACGATTGCTAAACTGGTAACAACAGGCAATAAGGTAATCTGAATATTCAGAGCAGTGCAGTCGACGAGATTGAAATCGTTTGCATTTGTATAAAAAAAAATAGACGAGTTTACAAAGCTCACCAGCGATTGATGATGACTTTAACAAAGCGAGGAATTGTAAGTCAATATGCTTGCTGTCAAGGTTATATTTTGATCGTCCGTTCCGAATTGACAATAAAGCTGTGTTTATTTGAATGCATGACGTTATCTACATCAGACAGTGTAACACTTGCATGGTTTTCTACATTTGCATGATATGCGTATATTTCATAGATATGTTTGTTAATAATTAAACATTGGTATGAAACATATAGCATTTAGTTTTTTTCACATCTTATCGATACATAATCGTGTTTAATATACATAACAGGAAACAGTATGTGCATATGTCTCATTACTAATAAAATACATTTCAATTCGTAATACACGCTGTGAGAAAACAAAACTGCTATTTAACTTCGTCAGCATTGTCAAATGCGTATTATTTAATTAGTATACGTAAAAGCGACATGAACTATTTCAGTTTCGTTTTTCATGGAATACAATATCAGTTCACAGCACTAATGATGGGTTATTTTTCTAGTCTTGAAATTATGACAAATTAATATAACCAGTTTTCTCTCATCTCAGATCAGTGTATCGTTAATTAACGAGTCTTTTTATGGGAGAGGCAAGTGCGGTTAATGAGCGTACCCCTGTGGAAGTTATTGAAAGTCTTGGAAAAACCGTGAATGAACATAAATCAGTATGAATGTCATGTTATTGACGTGTGTTGCATGGATATGATCGTACTACTGACCCACGATAAAGAAATTGTCACAATAAAAATTATGAACCAAAATTATGGATTAAAAACATATNTACCAAGATCACAGGATACACTGCAATACATACCAAGATCACAGGATACACTGCAATACATACCAAGATCACAGGATACACTGCAATACATACCAAGATCACAGGATACACTGCACCTACTCCAGGCTGTCCATTCTGTCATGAAGCAGTCCACATCACAGGGGACCTCACATGATAACACAGCGGGCTCAGTCCATTCTCCTAGAGCCTGCAAGACAGAGTTGCGTGTAAAATATCCTGTAAAATATGTTTGTGCCTCGCTCTGTGAAAATGGGGTTTAATGTATGTCTTTAAAGTATCGTCTCAGATTAGCCTGCTAGGCTAATCAGGGACGACGCTTTCCGCTTGTATTTTTATTTCGATTTAAATGAAGTCCCTTCTTAGAAAAAATCATTTTAGGCGGAAAGTGTTGTCCCTGATTAGCTTGTACAAACTGCACAGGCTAATCTTGGACGACACTTAATGCACATGAACTAAACTCCGTATTCCCTGTCAGAGAGAGGCTCATTATTATTGTACAGTACTCAAGTACTTTATTATTACTTTCAATATGCAAAAACTTGACAGATTTCATAAAGTAGTATATATATGTGCTGAAATTTATCATCATGATAAAAACATTGTTTAATGAACATACAATAATTATTCTATTTTAGTAAATACATTGCTGCTAGAAGAAAGTTATAATGAAACTTTTTTTATCTTATATATATTAATAAATAAGAAGCTCGCAAAAGAAGACCTTTTAAGCTCATTTCTATCAACAGACACAGATGATGTCTTCCAATTATTACAAAGTTTGGAGCAGTAATCACACATGCATATAGTTACTGGCTTCAACTTGTTTGTCGGCCCTTTTTAATTATTGAACATTCTTTTAAGGTCAAGGTCATAGAGATAAAGTACTATAAGTTGATAGGAAATGGCTAGAAGCAACACAGGTGTAAACATTCTGGAGTAGCAGTGTTGTAGTGTAGTAGAGCTGTGGTGTTGCAGCGTTTAAGTAACATAAATACTCAAAAATCAACGAACATTTAGTAAAGTATTTCGATAAATAAAGTTACCCAAAAAAAAATCAATGTTCCTTATAGCAAACGCCAAAATTTCAAAACGAGATGTTTTCAGGTAACATGGATGTTTTTGTTGATATAAAATGCTTGTTTTTAATTTTTTGTGTCACAATTAATTCTATTTTAAAGTCCCGCGACTATATCTATTCATACGACATACGAACACTAAAATGGTACCATCCCAGCAGGCACACAACGTTGAATCAACGTTGAAACAACGTTGAATGTTAGTCGTGACGTCGATAAACCTTATTTCAACCAATATACAACTACATGGATGTCTGCTTTTTGCTTGGTTGATACTCGACGTTGTATAAACGTTGATATTTGGTTTAGGTCGTAATTATTTTTAACTGATAGATAAATTAATTTATATTTTCCAACTCTAAAATTGTGTATAGTGATATTAAGCAATCTGTCATGAAAGTCACATTTAAACAGAATATTTTTTACGATCCCAGGATGTATTGGTGGACTTTCGCAGAACGTTATAAAAACCCATAAAAATCACACAATATAAACACGTACAATATGTTTTCATAAAGAATTTGATGTTTTTTGTTGTTTTTTTTTGTTTTTGTTTTTTACAAAATACGCTTATAAGCTTATAAGTAGATTTGCATTTTGACTTATTTGTGTATCTTCGAATGTTTGCAAGCGCAATTCTCTTGTTATCTAAACCAGCAGATCTCCCTCGTGCGCGCCACTCGATTCCTTTGTTCACTGACCTACTGGCTAATTGGATTTTCAAACTTTGCTGTTATTGAATGTAAACCTTTATGTTCAATAATAAGAGAAGTTGGAACCTACAATCGACGATAAACAACAGTTTGCGAGGTAGGTTTTTATTGTTATTTTAATTTGTAATATTTAAATTGATAGTATTATGCACTTGCTTAAAATTCAAATTGGAAATTATGGGGAAACTTGTAACATGGAGACTTCGTACCACTTTTGAATATACTAACGTTCACTTAAAGTCATTTTTTTGGTAGCAATTTGTTGTTAAAACATTCTTGAAAACACATGTAATAACGTGAAAAATAAATATGTAGAACACATCAGCGCCGTTATTTCGAACACCAATAATCCCAATCCACCGTTAATTGAAAAAGAAATAAAAAGAACAGTGTTGGTCATTCTGATATTTTTTGTACTTCCAGGACAACTGGGAAGACCCGAACAGATCTGGATTCAAGACAAAAAAGAACAAAAATGTGAAGATATATATTTGTATAAACTACATTCATGCAATAAACTTGTGTAGAATAAAGATGTTGTTTCAACTTTCAAATCCAATGTTAATTCAACCAAATATAGACATTCAGTCAATGTTGTTTCAACGTTGAATCAACGTTATTTTCAACGTTGAAACAATGTTGATTCAAATTTGATATCGACGTTGATTTTAGGTTGATGCCTCAACGTTGTCTTAACTTTCAAAGTCAAATATAAATCCAACCAATTTTCAACATTGAATCTGACGTTGATTCAACGTTCAATGTGTCTGCTGGGATAGACATCAGTGCAGGGTGATAAAATGGAATTAATTGTGTAAAAAAAAACAAAAAAAACTAGCATTTTATATCTACAAACATCCATGTTACCAGAAAACATCTCGTTTTGAAATTTTGACTTTTGCTATAAGGAGCATTGATTTTTTATTGGGTAACTTTATTTTACGAAATACTTTAAGAAATAATGGTTGAATTTAAGCGTTATAGGGGCTTTAAATACAGGCTGATGATCCCAGTGGAAGTCTCATCAATATTGATTCATTGGACCATTTGAATTAGTCTTGTTTCAAAATTAGGTCAATGTCAAGGTCAAACTGAGGTCAGGTGATGTGGGTGTGTTATTGTTGAATGGCAGTTTTATTGCTTTTTTTGTAAGCAGTAGTGATGTCTATCGAACAGTGAATTTTGGGTGAACCAAGAGTGTTGACCTTCTGAATTAGGCTAAAACCAAAAGTAGGTACATGTCAAGGTCCAAATGAGGTCAGGTGATGTCTGTGAGTTGAGTGTTAATAGATAACATCCATGCAAGTATCAAACCTTCGTAGCAAGCTGTATTGATGATATACAAAACACGTCATTTTGGGTTAAACAAGAATTTGAACCTTTCTTATTTTTGCCCCAAAATAGGTAAATGTCAAGTTTAAAATGAAGTCAGTAGACGTGGGTGTGTTGAGAATGTCCATAGATAATTAACCCTTTGCATGCTGGGAAATTTGTCGTCTGCTGAAATGTTGTCTGCTAAATTTCTAAAATTAGCATTTTCTTTGATTTTTTTCAAAGAATACTATCAGAATAGCAAACAGTTTGGATCCTGATGATAAGCCACGTTCTGTGGCGTCTCATCTGGATCCAAACTGTTTGCAAAGGCCTTCAAAATCCGGTTCCAGCGCTCAAAGGGTTAAGCTTTGTAGCAAGAATCATGGATGTGAGTTGCAACACATCATTTTGGTTTGACCAAGAATGTGCACCTTCTGGATTTACCATTTTCCAAAATAGGTCAATGTCAAGGTCGCAATGAGGTCAGATGACGTTGTTTTTTCAGTCCTATATAAAATCCATGCAAGTGTCAAAGGTTTGAAGCGAGTGGTATTTATGTTATATGAAAAGCGTCTTGTAGGATTAACCATGTACGGTCAGACAGAATAAAGGACAGTCCAAACACCAACAAGTAAAATCTAGTCAATCATATAAGGTCAAGTTCAAGGTTGTTAGTTACGGGTGGCTAGGGAATGGTCATAATCATACCAACTGTGTGAGCATTTAACAGTTATAGAAAATGGGGAATGAGAAACATGAAACGGAAAATCTACTTAACCTGTTATGGACCCAAAAGGGACAGAAAATATACAACAAGAATATACTTGTATGTCTATTTTATGATTACTCTAAGCAGTTACCTGTGCACATAGCTGGTTGTTCACTGGTTGACCGTTCTGGTTGTGACACAGAGGCTGCCTCTCCTTGTGTCCTGTCCCACAGGAGTCTGTACCATTATTGACAAGGCAGCTGGTCCACTCTGAGGTAGCCCATTTGTACTCATTACAGTTATCACCTGTAGGAGATAACAACTATGAAATATATTGTCAATCTTTTATCATGAATTTTTATTTTTTGCTCCCTTTTTTGGTTGAGTCCTGTGCCTCCAAATCCTACTTAAAACTATTCTCCACTAGATGAATCAGTTTATTAATAAAGAAGCCTGAAAAAGCTGACATTACAAAGACTACAGTACGTACCCCTGACACAGAAGCGTTCCTCTAACAATCGTGGACAAGAGTACACAGGGTTGTCGCTAGGGTTACGTAACACTGTCCTGGTTCTCCGCTGAACCTGGTTGGGATCCACACAGGGCTGCAATAAAACAACTTATTCAGCAGACAGGGTTTAAAAGTCGCCTTGTTAAAAATTCCTGTTCTCATTAGTAGTTGATAATAAATTTGGCAAATTGAAAGTGTCTTAATTTGTAAAGCGACTATTTGTGCACATCATAAGTTGTGTTTTTTTTAAATCGCATAAACTTCTTTTCACATTAACTGATACAACCTTAGTTGGGTTATAAACAACAAATATTCAATTTGTATTGCATAACCAATAAAATGAAATCATAATACATCAAAACCCATCTTTAGAACAACCTTAAAATGTTCAAAAGATAGCAAACATGTTCGCATGGCAACAGTTACCTGGCGACAGACGGACCAGTCTGACCACTCGCTGACCACACACTCTCCCGTGCAGGGTGAGTAGCACGTGCGCTGCCCGGTCGGTCTGACCTGCCCCTGGCACAAGGTGTCCTCTATCAGCTCATCCCCAGTGAGGCCCTCTGTTGTGTACCTCTCACACCTGAACAAGGGAAGTAGCACAGAAATGAAGCAGAAACAAGGGAGATTAGTTTATATCAGAGCAAAGGAGTGTAGCAGAAACAAGAGAGATAAGTTTAAATCAGAGCAAGGAAGAGTAGCAGAAACAAGGGAGATAAGTTTATATCAAAGCACAGTAGTGTAGCAGAAACAAGGGAGATTAGTTTATATCTAAGCATGGTAGTGTAGCAGAAACAAGGGAGATTAGTTTACACCATAGCACGGTAGTGTAGCAGAAACAAGGGAGTTAAGTTTATATCAGAGCAAGGTAGTGTAGCAGAAACAAGGGAGATAAGTTTATATCAAAGCACAGTAGTGTAGCAGAAACAAGGAAGATAAGTTTATATCAAAGCATGGAAGTGTTGCAGAAACAAGGGAGATTAGTTTATATCAAAGCACGGTAATGTAGCAGAAACAAGGGAGATTAATTTATATCAAAGCATGGTAATGTAGCAGAAAAAAGGGAGATAAGTTTATATGGTAGTGTAGCAGAAACAAGGGAAATACATTTATATGAAAGCACAGCAATGTAGCAGAAAACAAGAGAATATGCATAAAATGAGAGGCATTGTAATCAACCAGTAGGCAGAAATTCATAAGCCTTTCAAATATTGGCCAAGGATAAAAGTAAATTGGTTGGATTTTGCAGCCATGTGCTTTTGTGTACATCTACAAATATCTTGCTTTATATCAAATATCCTACCTGACAGTTCTGGTCTGGTTCCCGTTCCCACACACTGCCCCATTGGTGTGAGGCATACATGGGTCCCACTTGTGAGGGCGCCAACCATACTGGACACACTCCACGTCACAGACCCGGGTCTGAGTCTCCTGCAGGGAGATGTATGTATGATATTACAGTTGAGTCTTGCTCTTGGACAGCAGGGCTTAATGAATTTGCGCAAAGTATCGTTCAAGATTAGCGTGTGCAGTTCGCACAGGCTAATCAGGGACGACACTTTCCCCAGTAATGTATTTTTTTTTCTTAAAGTCTCTTCTATATGAAAATCAGCTTTAGGTTGAAAGTGTCATCCCTGATTAGCCTGTGCAAAAGGACCTAGTTTTGAACAATTGTGAACCAGATTCAAACTTGGCCAAGATATTGAGAAGATAAACATTCTGACTAAAATTCATCAAGATTGAGGCCTAAATGTGGCTTCTAAAGCAGGAACAGGGTTTTCTTAGATTTGACAGGGTGACCTAGTTTTTAATCACATTTGACCCAGATTTGAACTCAGACTTTATATTGTTAAGATAAACATCTTGGCCAAGTTTCATCAAGATTGACTCATAAATGTACACACTCCACGTCACAGACATGGGTATGAGTCTCCTGATGGGGAGATGTATGCATGTCATGTGTGGTGAATACAATTATATACTTCCTTTATAAATCTTCATACGTGACTTAACTTAGAATGGACATTAGTTTGGTGTTCTCCTCATGCAAAACTGCATTTCATGTTGTATTATATTTTCAGTCAATAATTGAATGATAAGTACTGAACCATTATTTTTCATTACAACTGATTGTTATTTTTATTATCGTCACTTTATTTTTAAACCGTTAGCAAGAATGCATGGAAACAGTTTCAGTTTAGGTCATTTTTGTTTTTCCAAATCCAGACACAATTAGAGTTTTGTGGTTCAATAAATTGAAATGCTGCTGTTATTTATTTGCAAAGTTGTCCATTCTACTTATAAGTTGTCGAAATTCATAATTACACAAGTTTAAACTGCATAATAGAGCATTGTTGTAATAATATAAGCCTTGTTTTAGGAAAATAGGGCTTAATGCATGTTCGAAAAGTGTCATCATAGATTAGCCTGTGCAGTCCGCACAGTCTAATCTGGGATGACAATTTCCGTCTAAATTGGATTTTTGTTAAGAAAAGACTTCTTTAAACAAACATTTACATAAAAGTAGAAAGTGTCGTCCCTGATTAGCATGTGCAGACATTACTGAAATGCATTTCCCAGAACCCGGCTCATTAAGTTGATTCTAAAATTGATGTCTTATTGTAAGTTCACAAAAAAAGAGTTATTTATAGTTGATATCTTGATTGTCCCAGTGGTAAAATGTTGGATTTTGCTTGCCTTCTTAGGGACTTGGAATTATATCCCAGCAAAGGTATTTCAATTTACTTGTTCTCCTTATATTATATGTTTGATAATTCACAATATTATAGGTTTTTTAGTTAAATAAAATGATATTTCTCAAAAATACAAAAATCTGTGATCAAGTCCCTTTAAACACCCTAATCGTTTAGTTCATACATATCATCGCTCCAAATCAATCTTTACTGGCTCAAAAACAATTATGAATAAACAACTATTTCTTCAATATAGCCTCATTCTGGGAAAACTGGGCTTAATGCATGTGAGTAAAGTGTCGTCCCAGATTAGCATGTGCAGTCTGTGCACGCTAATCAGGGACAACACTTTTGATTTTTATTGTATTTTTCGTTTAAATCGATTCTTAGTGAAAATTGAGTTTAGGCGGAAATATCCTCCCTGATTAGCATGTGGGGACTGCACAGGCTTATCTGGGAAGACACTTTAGCAACATGCATTAAGCCCAGTTTTCCCAGCACGAGGCTAAATATAATATTGCATACCTTTCCTGCACTGTCAAGCTGTGGACACTGCCTACCCCCCTCTGTGTGTGTCTGCTGTACCCGTCTGGACCGAGTCTCGCGCCCCGTACCACAGGATGTGGAGCAGTCTGACCAGGCAGTCCAGTCCGACATCACGCAGTCCACGGGACACGGGATCAGGCAACGCTTCTCCTCATAGGCTGACATCAGAGACAACAGTATGCATTAGAGTCAAGTTCAAAGAAAAATGTGCTTAATGCATGTGCCTAGAGTGTTGTCTCAGATTAGCCTGTGCAGTCCGCACAGCTTATCACAGACGACACTTTCTGCTTTTATATTATTTTTTGCTTAAATAAAGTCTCTTCTAAACAAAGATCATGTTTAGGTGGAAATTTAGTGTTGTCCCTGATAAGCGTGTGCGGACTGCACAGGCTCAAATAGGATGACACTTCCTGCACATGCATTACTCCCAGTTTTCCTAAAACAAGGCTCATTACATTAACCCTTTGCATGCTGGGAAATTTGTCGTCTGCTAAAATGTTGTCTGCTAAATTTCTAAAATTAGCATTTTCTTCGATTTTTTTTCAAAGAATACTATCAGAATAGCCAACAGTTTGGATCCTGATGAGACGCCAAACTGTTTGCAAAGGCCTTTAAGATCCGGTTCCAGCGCTCAAAGGGTTAAACTCAGGATAGTCAGACTCAAAACTAAAAAAATCTTATGTGAATCAAACGCATCTCAAAATTTTGTCATGATATTGACTTAAGTATGTTCTTGATTCTAAGCCAAGATTAACCATTTGATTTGAGCAAGGTTTTAGAGAAAAACAAGAGCTGTGTTTGTCAGAAACACAATGCCCCCTATTGCGCTCAATTTTTTATATATTTTTTTTTTTACCTTTGACCTTAATCTTTCACCACTCAAAATGTGCAGCTCCATGAGATACACATGCATGCCAAATATCAAGTTGCTATCTTCAATATTGCAAAAGTTATCAAACTTTAACCAAGGTTAAAGTTTTGAGACAGACAGACAGAATGACAGACAGGCCAAAAACAATATACCCCCTCTTCTTCGAAGAAGGGGGCATAAAACGTACTTTGTTATTTGGATGTCGTTATAATGTAGCCTTTTTTGTACATTGTTAAATCAATCATATGCAAGTTATGATTCTGAAATTATTACACTATACAATAGGAAATGTGTAAATTATATAATACATACATGTGTATATTACATGTTTCATTGAAGTGCCAATAAAAATGCAAAAAAAAATAATAAATACATAGAGGATATTTGTTCATGTCAGTGTAAGATCGTTTGTTATTTCACGAGTGATCATAGAAAATATATAATGTAAATATTATTTTTCTATGATCATGAGTGAAATAACAAACGATCTTACACTGACATGAACAAATTTTCTGTTTCTTTTATGCCCCTTTTTATAATTTCCCTTTCGCTAAAAAGTGACCCTCTCTCCCGTGGCGTGCCTCAAAACATTGAAATGACGTCATTTTTGACGTCATTTGTTGACGAAATGAAGTCATTATTCCACGGAAATTCTTCAGTTAAACTCTTTTACAATGTAAATAAACGGTAAAAAAAAGCATAAAATTAAAAGAAAATATGTTGGATTCGGTGGATAATCGATTTTATTTTACTCGTGATCATAGAAAAAAATATAAACAAGGATATAAACAAGGGAAGTACATCTTGATATGATAATCTAAAAATAGAAAAAGAAATTCCGAAAATTTGTTCTTTTCACCGGTGAAAAGAACAATTTTGTTCTTTTCACTGCTGTTATTTCACTGTAGAAATGTCATATTTCATCATTAGGTATAAAATACATCCTAACCCTATCCCAAAAATACAACATACAATTCAGTTAATACATAATTATAAATTAATTAATTAGCAGTTACAAATTGGCAGGAATTAAGAAAACCATCTCTTAATGGAAACCGAGATAGCTGCGTACATTTGAGAGAGCACTTGCTAGCCGACTGCGTCTCTCGTCGGTCGTTCTGACACATGATGGCCCTGTACAGCAGCCCCTGTCCACACACTGCACTGCCCCTGGGTCCCCGGTATGAGGGGGCAGTTGTCTCCAGGGCAGGGCTCTCACCCTGGCTGTACCCTGAAATTTGACACAGTATTGTAACCAATTATGATGTACCGTTATAAGTTTTCAGACATTAAAAACTAATACATTTTTTAAGTTTGGGAAAATTTAGATACTCAAAAATAATCCCAAAATACATGCAATGTCCGAGAATTTGGAGACAAAATGACAATATACAAAATTAACATTTAATATTTATATATTATTATGCACCATTAAGTGTTTTTAATAACTAAAGGATATGCAATGACTTTAAAATAATATTATTGTGTGTTTTTTTGTTTAACAGAAAGATATTCCAAGATTTTACTTTGACCACAAAGTACAAGCATTAGCATTTGATTATAGATGTATAACAATATATTGCAAACTTGTGCCTACCGTTGAAAGGCGAGGCTGATCTGAGGTAGTTGTCCGTCTCCAGGATACATTCGGACCAGTTGCCCACGGCGACGGGCTTGTGGGTGTCACACAGACACTTCTCAAAGGCATCCAGCGGGTAGAGACGGGTGTCACGACAACCAGGGCTCACTGGCATACCCTCATCCTCTGTAAACAAGAAAATAGCTTCAAAACTTATATTTAAAAAATGACGTATAGAGCAATACTAAATAATGTGATGGTATATTACAGACACCAAAAAAGAAGAATATAAAATATTGCATCAAATAGGGATAAGCACAGTTTTCTACATGCTGACCTATAATCTTGCGGGTGTGGAATCTCTTGCCGTCACACCCGTTGATGCAGGTACTCCAGGATCCCCACTCAGTGAACTGACACGTTGTGTCACACGATACCTGACACTCCCTCGTGACCTCCGGTAGCATACCCAGTCTGCGGATACACACGTCGGGGTCGTGTTGGGTGCCATTGTCTTGGTAACATGATACTTCTGCAACACACACAGACAATAGAAACAATAGAAAGAATAGGTCTTATTTGGAACTTGACACTGCCCGAGGTACAAAACAAACATTGTTATGCACTTTTAGTCAATGAATATTCACATATTAATAATAGATTTGAGGTTTTTTATGTGAATGAAAATACATAATATTAAATAAGGTAATTTTTCTTTTTACCTGATGTCAATTTGCACCAAAACTGGTTCCATGCAGTTCCAATCAACAACTATTGGCAGTACACAATTTGATTACTGCTTCACTATAGAAGCCTATTAAGGTCACACTCAGATAAAATACTGTTGAAAGCTTATATTCATTTTTTCTTGAAGAAATCTATGTCAAATACTATAAGCACATGTTGTCTGAATTCTGTCTGGCTAATCCCATTGTCAATGAAATGATAATATATCATCATAAGGTACTAAAACAACCACCATTCCCCAATCTAATAATAGACATCAAAGAACATTTTGTATCTAATAATAGACATCAAAGAACATTTTGTATCTAATAAAAGACATCAAAGAACATTTTGTGTCTAATAATAGACATCAAAGAACATTTTGTGTCTAATAATAGACATCAAAGAACATTTTGTGTCTAATAAAAGACATCAAAGAACATTTTGTGTCTAATAATAGACATCAAAGAACATTTTGTGTTGCCAATATATAAGCTGTGTTCTGGGATGCATGTGCATCAAATGTCATCCCACATTTAAGTCTGTGCAGTCAGCACAGGCTAATCAAGGACGACACTTTCCGCCTCTACTGGATTTTCATTTAAGACAATGCGCATTCATTAAGTCTCCTTTTCCCAGAGCGAGGCCCATAATTGACAATTGTCTCCCCAGCACATACCCCTGCTCTGCAAGCCCCGTCCACACTGGTCCAGGGGAAGCACACACCGCCCCCATGTTCCCTCCTGCCAATAGTACGTCTCACACTGGGTGTAGTTGTAACAGCGCCGTACCTCCGTCAGCTTGTTGGGGGTCGGGCAGGGTTGACCTCCGTGCTGCGCTGCCCTCAGGATGTACCGCACCCGTGTCTGGATGGGCACAGTCTGCTGGGCTGTACAAGGGGCAGACACATACATCATCAGTGGCAGATGTGTCAACCGACCGACCGACACATACATCATCAGTGGCAGATGTGTCAACCGACCGACCGACACATACATCATCAGTGGCAGATGTGTCAACCGACCGACCGACACATACATCATCAGTGGCAGATGTGTCAACCGACCGACCGACACATACATCATCAGTGGCAGATGTGTCAACCGACCGACCGACACATACATCATCAGTGGCAGATGTGTCAACCGACCGACCGACACATACATCATCAGTGGCAGATGTGTCAACCGACCGACCGACACATACATCATCAGTGGCAGATGTGTCAACCGACCGACCGACACATACATCATCAGTGGCAGATGTGTCAACCGACCGACCGACACATACATCATCAGTGGCAGATGTGTCAACCGACCGACCGACACATACATCATCAGTGGCAGATGTGTCAACCGACCGACCGACACATACATCATCAGTGGCAGATGTGTCAACCGACCGACCGACACATACATCATCAGTGGCAGATGTGTCAACCGACCGACCGACACATACATCATCAGTGGCAGATGTGTCAACCGACCGACCGACACATACATCATCAGTGGCAGATGTGTCAACCGACCGACCGACACATACATCATCAGTGGCAGATGTGTCAACCGACCGACCGACACATACATCATCAGTGGCAGATGTGTCAACCGACCGACCGACACATACATCATCAGTGGCAGATGTGTCAACCGACCGACCGACACATACATCATCAGTGGCAGATGTGTCAACCGACCGACCGACACATACATCATCAGTGGCAGATGTGTCAACCGACCGACCGACACATACATCATCAGTGGCAGATGTGTCAANTTAACCCTTTGAGCGCTGGAACCGGATTTTGAAGGCCTTTGCAAACAGTTTGGATCCAGATGAGACGCCACAGAACGTGGCGTCTCATCAGGATCCAAACTGTTTGCTATTCTGATAGTATTCTTTGAAAAAAATCAAAGAAAATGCTAATTTTAGAAATTCAGCAGACGACATTTTAGCAGACGACAAATTACCCAGCATGCAAAGGGTTAGCCTGTGCAGGCTGAAAATGCTAATCAGGGATGACACTTTCAGCCTAAACAGAATTTTAGCTAGGAAGTGACTTCCTTTAAACAAAAAATAATATGGTGGAAAGAGTCGTCACTGATTAGCCTGTGCGTACTGCACAAGCTAATATGGGACGACACTTTACGCATTTACCAAGAACAAGACTCATACGAGAGACTGAATTTTAGGTGGTTTCATGAATATGTAAAACAATGTATCCTTTCAGTTTCATTCACTAATGTGATGGAAGAAAAAAAGTTTTATTGATATTTTTGGTAAAATTATTTGAAAAATATTTTTTCTCTTTGCTGCTGTGCAAAAAAAGTACAGTCATTTTGTTATCAACATGAAATAGAAGACAATAATTATGTAGCTTAAAATATTTCTTGTCTGTTAATATAATAATGTTTTATATATTCTATATCAACCAAATACAACAAAAGAAAACAACACATTGAGGCAAGTACTGGTTACAAATGAACCTAGTTCTTGGAAAACCGGGCTAAATGCATGTGCATAAAGTGCCATCAAAGATTAGCGTGTGAAGTCCACACTGGCTAATCAGGAATAACACTTCCTGCCTAGACTTGATTTTTGTTTAGAAGAGACATCCTTTAAATAAAAACAAGAGATGTGTTTGTCAGAAACACAATGCCCCCTAATGCGCCGACAGACATTAATATACCCCCTTTTTTTTAAAAGGGGGCATAAAAATTGTAAAAGGGGAAAGGTCGTCCCTGATTAGCCTGTGCAGACTGCTTTACACTTTACACACGTGCATTAAGCCCTAGTTACCCCAGAATGAGGCTCAAATGGTCAGCTGACCTGTCCAGCAGGTGGAGCTGCAGGCCGACCAATCAGAGAACTCGGTCACTTCACAGTTGACTGGACACGGCACGACACACTCCTGACTGACTGCGGGCTGCGCTTTGAGGGTACACCTGCAGATTGCACTACATATTGAGGTTTTGTCAAAGACTGTCGGTTTAAAGGTACGTGAACACAGATATTGGAGCCACGCTCTGGAAAAAAAGGGTTAAATGCACATGCGTAAAGTGTTTTCCCAGATTAGCCTGTGAAGTCTGCACCAGCTAATCAGGGACGACACTTACTGCCTCAACTGGATTTTCCTTTAAATTCCATAAAAGCGGAAAGTGTCATCCTTAATTAGCCTGCACAGACTGCAGAGGCTAATCTGGGACGACACTTTATGCACATTCATTAAGCCTGGTTTTCTCACAGCAACTCATTTGTTCTTATTACATTATGTCAGTTTTGTTTTTGCAAAGGACCTTAAAAGCCAATTTATAATAATCAGTTAAATAGGAAATAAAATAAAAAGAAGAAAAAAGTCGCTTAAAGCAGGATTCAAAACTGGAACTTCTGGATCAAAAAGATTGTGCATATGTATAAACCACTTGGTATGATCAAGCATGACTATAGTTTCTACCGTACTTTCCTTACTTTCATTTTGGTGAAATCGTGTAAAACACAAAAGAAAATGTACAATTTTTCAATATGTGAACAGGTCCGTTTGAATTGCAGACTTTACAGTATACAAACACGAACAGCAACCTACAGAAACAACAGACTTCTTATAATTTAACAGCAATTTATTGTTAATCATTATGTCAAATAGGACTGTCAGTTTTGAAGATTTGTAGAAATACACTACCAATGCAAAATATTATACACAAAGAAGCTACAGAAGGAAGCTACTGAGTTCCCGTCTTACGGTAACATCATAATTATTTATGGGACATTTATTTTCGTTGAATTTGTGGGTTGACCAATCCACAAATTTAACACAAACACATTGGAAAATGATTGATTCAAATTCCTCTTTTTCTATTTTTTTAAACAGAAATCAACAAACTAACTTGTCCACAAAAAAGTCATTTTTTGATCTGCAAAATTTCATGCTACAAATATACAGTGGAATATAAATGACTTTACAGTATGTTGCTCACCTCTGGTCATTGACGGGTTGACCCAGCAGGCTGTAGCAGCTGACCTCCCTCGACTGCACGCCCGTGCCACACTGAGTCGCTGTGTCGTTGGCCTGGCACCGCGCCCAGGGCTCCGCCTGCCACACATAGATGGCACACTCGATTGTGGTCGGGCAGATCTGAACCTCAGTCAGCTGGCGGTTGGGGGGACAGGGGGCACCGCCTGAGAGGGGAGGACACATGACCTTGTAACAAATGAGCCTCACTCTGGGAAAATGGGGCATAATGCATTTGCGTAAAGTGATGTCCGAGATTAGCCTGTGCAGTCTGCACAGGCTTAACAGGGACAATACTTTCTGCCTAGTCTGGATTTTTTTTTATAGAGACTTCCTTTATATGAAAAATTCCATAAAAGCAGCCTGTTTGGACTGCACAGGCTAATCTCGGACAACACTTTAAGCTATTGCAATAAGCCTTATTTTCCCAAAGCAAGGCTCAGATACAACAGAAACATGGAAATGCTTCAAGCTAGATTTTGAAAAAATTGTTCTTAAGTTGCCCTGGCTAATTTACTTTATTTTCAATAATGGCACACCAGATTGGTTACATAAAACATTGGTGCACAAAATAGGACTTGCGACTACTTAGTGCTGTAACTTAATGCAAGCATGGTCAGTATTTTCAAATTGAAAAATTAAGAAACAAGAGGGCCATCAGGCCCTAAGGCNAAGAATACTATCAGAATAGCAAACAGTTTGGATCCTGATGAGACGCCACGTTCTGTGGCGTCTCATCTGGATCCAAACTGTTTGCAAAGGCCTTCAAAATCCGGTTCCAGCGCTCAAAGGGTTAAGCCTTATTTTGCCAAAGCAAGGCTCAAATACAACAGAAACATGGAAATGCTTCAAGGTAGATTTTGAAAAAATTGTTCTTAAGTTGCCCTGGCTAATTTACTTTATTTTCAATAATGGCACACAAGATTGGTTATATAAAACATTGGTGCACAAAATAGGACTTGCGACTACTTAGTGCTGTATCTTAATGCAAGCATGGTCAGTATTTTCAAATTGAAAAATTAAGAAAAAAATAATTATTATGATAAGAAATAACAATCATTTCATCAGCATTCATAGATATATGCACACTTAAAGCACAAAAGTAAATGGAAAATACAAAACAGCGGCATATAATACAAAACAAGGTCATATAATACAAAACAGCGGCATATAATACAAAACAAGGTCATATAAAACAATGCAAGGGCAATAATAAGCCTGCAATACATAAACATTAACTAGGTAACACTTATTAACAATTCAGAATTGTTTACAGTTTAATCAATGCTTGCTTAGTGTTTGTTTGTTTGTTTTAAATCAGAAATGAGTCAAACACAAAGATAAATTGAAAAACACCTGTACACAACACAATTCAGGTAAGATTAAACATCTGAAAAAATAGCAAGACATCATAAAATCTTGTCCAATTCTTTTGACAGGGAAAGACATACGGTAAAATCATTTAAATTCGTCCGCATGACATTTTGTGGTTCTACAAAAAATGACTTCTTTCGTGGGCATGTACATTCATGGATTTCAGATTTTGGAACAGAGTAAGAAAATTGCGAAGGTCATTTTCCGACGTGTTTGTGTAAATGAATGGATCTGTCAACCCTCAAAACTTATGTCCCATGAATAATAATTATTTTACAGAATTTGATATTACACCAATCCCCACATCACTCACCGACCCCCGCTTGAGCCAGTATAGACCTCTCACGTCTCTGTATGGCTGGCGTGGCCCGGCCCTCCTGGCAGAGACCCCTGCAGGGGGACCAGGGGCTCCAAGGGGACAGGATGCAGTCGCTGGGGCAGGGGATGCTGCAGTCCTCCTTGTTGGCAGGGATCTCACTGAGGTCCTCACACAGGGAGTTGTCCACCGTGAACTGAGAAAAAAGTGTGGCGTAAACTTGTGAATTTCTCATGCCCTATCATGTTGAATAGGTCATGTTTATAGTCAATATTAGAGGGTAACAAAGTTATGAGCCTTGTGCTGGGAATACCAGGCTTTATGCATGACCGTAAAGTGTCCCCCCAGATTAGCCTGTGCAGTCTGCAGAGGCTAATAAGGGACAACACTTTCCGCTTTTATTGTATTTTTTTGTTTAAAGGAAGTATCTTCTTAGCAAAATCCAGTCTAGGCAGAAAAAGCTGTCTCTGATTAGCCTGTGCTGACTGTGCAATCTGCACACGCTAAACAGGTACGGCACTTTCGGTTTAATAACATTTTTGTTTGAAGGAAGTCTTTTCTTAGAAAAATGTAATTTAGGCGCACAGTCTAATCTGGAACCACACTTTACAAACATACATTTAACCCCATTTTCCCATGGCAAGGCTCATATTACATGATTAAATATAAAAGCATCATCAAGTAATATGATGTTGACAATAAACATGTCCTATTCAACATCATAGAGTATGAAAAATATACCTAACAAGAAACCGTCGGAGACGGGTGATGCTCCCCAAAGGTTTTTTTTGTCACAATATTGCACTATATATTCAGATAAAAGGAAACGTCTTAAGGGGCATAACTTTGGACAAAATCATACGATGGATGGTTTAGCAACTAAAAAATTTCAAAGGGCCATAACTCTCTAAATAAATCATCTAACCAGAACCCACTAATAACATGCACATCTCCTTAAGGTAGTTAAGCTTCCCATAAAGCTTCATTGAATTCCAGTCAGTAGTTTGGGAGAAATAGCCCGGACAAAAATTGCACTATATGTACAGTTAATAGAAATTTTCAAAGGGCCATATCTCTGTGAACAAGAGCACCGCAAAGCGGGTGCCAACGCTCAGGTGTGGGTGCTTGGATTTAGTTTTTTTGACCTTTGACCTTGAAGGTCATCATTGACCTTGACCTTTTCACCACTCCAAATGTGCAGGTCGATGAGATACACATGAAAAAACAAAAAAAAAAAAAAA
>VMBQ01007366.1:26014-45355 GCA_007657795.1 Dreissena rostriformis | reverse complement strand
GTTGTTGAAAAGCCATGTATATTTTATGTCCTGGGTTTTGGAAATCAGATCAGTGTAGGAATGCAGCTACTTAAAATTTTCTGTAGACTGTTTCATCATTATCACTTATACCCTGTTTAGCTCATATATTGTTTGGAAAAAAAGAGCTATTGTCATCACATAAGCGTCGGCCTCCGTTAAAGATTTGGGTTTACGTTAAGTTATGTGTTTAGGTCCACTTTTTCATAAAGCATCAACGTTTTTGCATTAAACATGGCACACATACTTACTATCATGAGGGGACTGGGCAGGCAAAGTTAGATAACTCTGGCTGGCATTTTTACAGAATTCTGTGCCCTTTTTATATTCAGAAAATTGAAAATTTGGTAAAGTTTTGTGTTTAGGTCCACCTTATTCCTAAAGTATCAAAGCTATTGCTTTCATACTTGCAACACTTAGTACTATCATAAAGGGAACTGTACAGAACAAGTTGCATAATTCTGGTTGCCATGTTGATGGTATTATGGCCCTTTTTTTACTTAGTTAGTTTGAATATTTTGTAAAATTTTGTATTTAGATCCACTTTACTTCGGAAGTATCAAGGCTATTGCTTTCAAAGTTTAAATACTTAATAACTATCATGAGGGTCATGTACCTGGAAAGTTGAATTTGACCTTGACCTTTGAATGACCTTGACTCTCGAGATCACATTATTAAATTTTGCTAAAATTGCCATAACATCTTTATTTATGATCAGATTTGATTCATACTTTGACAAAACAACACTTACCTGACATACCACAATTGACTCCACCCAAACCATCCCCAGGCCCCACCTCAGAATCCTCCCCCCATTTTTTTAAACATGGTTAAAAAACACAAATATTTATTTGTATTATTTTATTTTTGAAACACTGTCCAAACATCCCACCCAAGAATCCCCCACCATTTTTTTTCTTTTTCTTCCTTTTTTGAAAGATTATGTAATAAATGACCACACCCCCACACTATACACCCCTCTCTACCCTCACCCCTCCCCCTTTTGATTGAAGTATTGATATAGGTCCCTTCACCTTTAAAAAGAAAAATAGATGCGCGGTCTGCACCCGCTAGACGTTGCTCTTGTTCACATTTGAACTCTTCAAAATTGTATAAGGGGGACTGAATTTTTCATGTCTGAATTTGAAACTTTTCTTATGATTATGATACTGGTGAACAAATGCCTTTCTATATATGGGGAAATGTTTTTTTTCTCCATAAATATCCATGCAGTGTATTTCCTGAATACAAACAGAATTTCATATTTATACAAAGTGTAAGCTATACATTAATGATGGCAACATTATGTGTTGCATTATTGATATATTTTGCAGACAAAAATATAATACGAACCCTTGTCATTAGAGTTGTTAAATAGCAAATTGACAGTATATCACTTGACTGTTGCCTCATTTTGAAACACGGTCAACTATCGGAATGAAATTTGTCCGGAAGGGCATGTGTTATGCTCCCAAGGATTGCATAAGGGTAGGATGGAGTCAAGGTCAATTCCAGTGATGCTTAAAATGAAAACAGTTTTCATTAAATAACTGGAGATGACTTAAGATGTTTAAAGGAAAGCTTACACATTGTTACAAAATAAACTTGAATCAAGAATTTAATTTGTTTGCTACAAAACAAAATATATAATGAAAATAAACAAATGCTAAATATAGTTTTACGGAGAACCAATTCGCCTGCTTACATGGTTTGGACTTTAAGACATAGACTGGATAGCAAGCTATTGTTTTCATGAAATCAATACAATACATGATTCGATTGCAAATTTATGTACAATTATGTCTTGCAAACAGACTATATTCATATGCACTAAGTCGATGGGTGAAAATGAAACTGCATTTTTCTACATTTTTCAGGAGAAGGTTAAAACTGTATCAGAGGAACAATTCAAACAATTAAGGCTTTTGAATTTCAAGTTTTATTAAACATAATCTGCTCTAAGGACATTTTTTAAAAACGTGTTTGTATTTTCACAAACAAAGAAGTTATTTGTAACAAATGTCAGTAAGACCCTTTTCGCACTGAAATTTCATATTTTTTAATACTTTACGTGAAGAACGAAAAAGTTCTAAGTGATTTTAAAACTAATTTAAATCATTAATTTACAGTATTTATTTTATATACAAAACTTTCCAATTTTGAAAATAAAAATATTATAAACATTGCAAAAATTGGCACTTTTTTTCGCACTGAAACATTACTTTGTTCAACTTATTGTTAAGAGGAAAAAGTTCTAAGCAACATTAAGTGACTTGAACAAGTATCGAACATTCTTACTTTACAGCATATATTTGAAATTGAATACTCTTAACATTTTTAATTTGGTATTTGTGAATTATATTTGGGTAAAAATGTTTCTTAGAACCGTTGCGCTCTAAACAGATCGAATATAAATATTGTTCTAATATCATTTAATAATGCAAAAATGGTCTAAGCGACAATTAATCTATTTTATTTTCAATATTTTTTTTGGCAATTGTTTTGAGCCTTAACATTGGAATTGTTAAAAAGTATTTATTAAAAAAGGTCTCAAAAAAACTGAATGGTATTATTGTGTAAATTTTACTTTCAAACAAAAAAATAGGTGTTAAAAATAGCGTAAATTTGTTTAATCTATATAACAAAACATGCTCTATTGCTTACAGCATCTTAAGATTGAAATATGATGCTATTAAAGCTATTAACGTGGATACGCTCTACTTCATCGACACATCACACATCACAAATCACACTGTTGTAGTAGTATTAATATGGTCTTATCGACTAATTTTTATAACATAACACTAACTATAAACATAAAATGATCAAAACGGGGATGAGCGGCTTAAAACAGTCCATGCAAAGCATTGCGGGTTAAACAGCATTTTTCGATCTAGATTCAGACACCCCAATGATTAGCATATAATCATAGGAAGAGCTGCATTTTCACTGCGTGTATCTTAGGTGTAATACACTATTATTTACTGTGCTTGTATTAAATGGGCAAAATAAGGTGTATGAAGATCTCCTAGTTGACACGGCAGTCTGAGTCAGTGCTTACATCTTATAAATTATCAAAATAGTACTTGAAATCGGTGTTTTACTTACGTTGTTTGAGGATTTTGCTTTGCAATTTATCCTATTTCGCTAAACAATATATCCTATGTCACGTCTTAACCATTGAACCGCACTCAAACCGCTAGATGAACATGATTGAACGCAAAAACAAAATCGTTTTGATAACATTTGTGCTTTAAAAAATTGGTGAATGGAAAGCAAAACAACTACGTGAAAGACAGGTACATTCGTAACACATTTCTCTTGAGACATAAAGCAGCGGGTCATATATTGCCTTTTTTAAAACAAATATTTGGCCGCAACATGTTTGTACTCAAAGCCCCATTTCAACTCTAGATGTGGTCTCGTAACATATATTAAACAACATAAAAAAGCTCTTTTTTGATTTTGTTTGTGGCACAATGTATTGTAGTTTAATTTCCCGCAACGATATGTATTAATACGACAGACGAACACTAACATGGTACATGCACGTGTGTTGAATTGATTGCCACAAAAAATAAAAAAGAGCATTTTGTATCTTGTTGGTTAACTTTATTTTTAGGAAATATTTTACCAAATATTCGTTGATTTTGAGTGTTAATGGGGCTTTAAAAAACAGAAATACAAAAAGGATAAGTTTCGTATCGACCTTAAAGCACGAGTGCAGAATTACATATTTTAGCTAGTTTTTTATAGTCCAAAATATCGTGGTAAAAATACTTAAAAATCATAATAATAATACAAATCAAAATTGTTAGATCCTGCTCGAATTAACA
The DNA here is from genome assembly GCA_007657795.1 of Dreissena rostriformis. Taxonomy (NCBI): domain Eukaryota; kingdom Metazoa; phylum Mollusca; class Bivalvia; order Myida; family Dreissenidae; genus Dreissena; species Dreissena rostriformis. The sequence goes on along the minus strand of VMBQ01007366.1, from coordinate 41,501 downwards.
AAATATTGACAGTACCGTTGTTTATATGCCTGTGATTAATTATTGGTCGTTATGGTACCGTCGAAAAGTCTAGATACCTATCGACTTTATGGTGATGATTTGAAATTATTGTAAGCTAATGTTTGCCAATACTTCTATGTAAAGTCTTCACGTTTATAATATTATACATTTCGTGTAACGTCCTGAGTTTGACTGAGAGTTTTGTGAGTGAAGTTCTTATTTTCATATTACTTATTGTAAGGCAAGAAGTCATTTTGATAAAATTAAGTGTACACTAAGTCTTCATTATGTTTATAACAAATTGAGAAACACACAACAAATTATCGTCTTCTGGTGCATCCGGGGCATCATCAGCCTTACAAGATGTATCACAAAAAAGAGAGCAATCATTGGTCACAACTTCCACAAACATAAGTCTCCGTGTAATGACATTTTACAAGAATAGTTGCAAATGAGCACCAAATATTTTCTTCTTGAAGTACCTTGTTATGTTTTTGCTTGTGTTCATATTTGTCAGAAGGTTGGTTGAACTCTGGTTGAGCCGAGTGCTGTAGTTCCCGGATTGAGCCAGTACTCAGTGTCTTTTAAAAGTTCTAAGGAACGCTTCATTAGTTGAACCCGTTGACGAGGCAACCGCCATATCCATTACATAAGTGCGGTTTCTTTTTTGTCTTTTTTAGAGTCTATTAAGTCACAACCATTTAAGGTTTATTGAACGAGACTTTAATATGCAAACATGTTCAAACTTATGTTATAACTCATGCTAGATGCGTTATATCAATAGCCATGTAAACGCCAAATGCACTATTTTGAGGAACTTCATTTGTCAGGCTCAATATAGTAACCGAAAATAAAATCGAGTTTTCGGACATCACGGTTTTGCGAGGATAAGTCTTTCGACCGCCGTGTATTATTAAATTCAGATGTGTTTTGGTAAAGTAAGATGTTCGAATACACATCTGGTAGGTCAAGATGTTATTCTAAAAAGGCTGTCTAATTCGGTGACGATCTGGTAACATAAATAGTAAAAAGGCTTCAACAGCAACACTTTCACGGAAATGAATAATAAATATAGCGGAAGATGTCGAGAGCTCTTAACGTGTCACCCCTACAAATTATCTTTCAATATTTTACGGTATTGCAATATTGAAGAGACGCGGTATGTTGTTATAACAACCGGCAGCCCATATCGACACCTACCAATCACTAAATCTAAATAGTTAGCATAGACGTGAAACAATTTAATAACGTTCGTAAACAAAGTCATATTTAAAAAAATTGATTCTTGGAATGATATATCATTTATTTGTATACCTCACTTTCGTTTCGTAGGAAGTGTTTTCCGTTCCTCGGGGTGTAATATTTACTCTACGACGCCTCTGCCTTTCTGAATTGTAATATCCGGATACGTACTCGCATGCTAGGAAATTGGCAATATTAAAAATAAATACATGTATGGGAGCATTAAAGTGACAGTTCGCGGATNATTGAGGATATCACTGAAAATCCGGTTGAAATCGGTTGAAAACAAACAATATAGCAATTTTTATTTGGGGTCGAGTAAGGTAAAGTACGAAAACGACCTAATTAATATTCATGATTCGACACGTTAATTCAAACCTTAACAAACAAAATTGCGGCTACGGGCGAATTTAGCGGAGAGAAGGTAAGAACAAATGCAAATACATCTGTTACATACGGAAACTGAGTTGCAACGGTACGTTTGTGCTTAATCTATGTATTTATCGTCCATATATGCTTATAATGTTAAGCGAAAGCTAAATATAGATATAATTTGCATAACTCGCGACGCTGCAATGATTTTCGCCTTTTGCATGTATTTATGATCATTTATATATTATTGTATCGATTCAAAACCAATTTTGACCAGGTTTCGATATCAAGATCGGTAAAAAATATATTTCAATGAATGTATGTACAGTTTATTTCTCGCTATACGATTTATATGCAAAACAACGATATTTTACGCGAACTGTCACTTTAAGAAAGTAACACACCTTTAACGGAAATAAACTCCAGAATAAAGTGATGATTCTCCCCACGAATATGATGTCAATTTAATCAAAGTTTGTATGAAGGAAAATATTTAATTGTTTCACCCAGCATCCAAGCAGTATTAAAAAACATATCATATACATAATAATTAATGAACGCATTAACTATTTTAGCATTACGAAATGGGCGAATATAAGGTTTGTTTCTAAATAAACGCTATCAAAATAATTAATCATTTGAATGACTAAAAGTTCTGCTTGTATCTATTCTTATGAAAGATATGACTACATACAAATGACACAGACATTTGAAAGTAACTGCCTCAATGGAATTGTTTCACATACAAGTATTTTATAAGCAAACATGTTGCTTAATATTTCATTTGCATAGCACTTTTGTAATTGTATGTGTACATAGTATCAGTGAGTAAGGTAAATCCAAGTTTTGGAACGAATCAACACTGTTTCTTAAGCGAAGCTCAATAATAAAAGCTTTATCGGCACGCGTATACGGACTATCACTTATTTAAGCATGTATTAAATAATTGTATTTTCGTCGAGTATCATCGATTAGAGTATTGCGCCCTTCAAACTCATTAAACGACATAAAGCGTCAGTGACAGCGGCAATACACTTACCGCATCACATATCGTTTCGCGCGTCAAATCGGATCCAGCGTCAAGTTTTAAATTAGTATTTATGTCCACTGTGATCGGTATGTTCAGAAATTTGCATTGGTACAAATTAATGTCTGTCAAGTTAACCACCTTACAACATTGCATATCACAGTTTCAATCCAAAACGTTTCGACTTATGTCCACGTTGATGGCCGAAGCAACAAAAGCCAGGGCAAAGTGGAAGGTTCCAAGACGAGGGTTAGACATGGAAACAGTCTAGAGTTCATTACCGGGGAAAGATTGTCATATGTATTCTAGCGAATCGCTGTCAAAATAAAGAGTCTCTAAAACATGATGCTGAGAACGGTGAAGTGTAAATGGCAACAATTGTATTGCCGTTCAAGTTGATTTTCTTCAAATTTGAGGCTCTGGTCAGAACATTAAGTTTGAAATCTAAAAATTTGTTGCATTCCACACTCGCTTTAGCATTCATTTTTTATTTTCTGTCTTTAAGGTTCATTTGATTGAGCTTGTTTTAGACTCGCAATTAATTTGTAATAAAGTCCGAGGTACGTGTTAATTTTACTAGCCCTAAAACCGGTTAAAATTCTTAATGCTTTGCATTCTACGTTTCTAAAACAGCTTCACTTATCAAACGTGTATATGTGCTTATACTCACGTCCATCACGGTGGGTTGTTTTTGAAAAAAATAAGTTTGTCTGACGGACTATTAGGTTTAGTAGTTTATCTGATAAGTAAGCGCTTTTCCCTTATAAAGAGATTTTTGACAACTTAAATTGACGTGAATAACTTTCAAATTAATTTTGGTATTTGAGTCATGTTAGTGTGATGATTGAGAACAAGCCTTGAACAAATGTGTATCTCTTCTTATATTAAGTACAGTGTACTGTATTCAAGGTACCATGCCACTGGCCAACAATAAAGGACCATTGGATGTCACAATTTAGTATATACTGATGATCCAGATTAATTGTAGTTGCATATTACATGTAAGTGCATATTTGTTAAATACTATGTAGCATATGTTGTAATGATTTTATTCTTAGACAGATCGAAATTGTGACAACTACGTTCATTCACATCTGGACACACAATCTTGGCACATTGAATTAGCAACGATATGAAGATAGACAGTACATGACAATCATATTTAGCATTCAGATTTCGTTCTATCTATTTTGTCGGAAATTAAGCCCTTTGTTGTCTTCTAGATGTCATTCTTGCATAGTGTAGGTAATCGTATATTTTTATAGGATATTTTCTAGTATATAATTATGGAAAAAAACAAACACAGACGAATTGATTTATCCATGTAATACATTAATATAGTGCATGCGTATTTACAAATTAACAGACAAATAACAACTCATTAAATTATAAGTAATTAAACTTATTTCGTACATAGATACCTTAACCTTTATAACATACACACGAGTAATGTTTCTTCAAAATCAAGTTCATAATGTGAAACAAAAACATTGACACGCGCAATTATTCTAGTATCGCTCAATCATATAAAGTTCCCCTCATACATGCTGTAAACGGCATGACCACATTCCAAGAATAATTGTATACTGTTTGTTTTTAACTTAGATATTGTTTTCTTAAAGCGTCATGAGTTGACAAGACGCCACAAAAATATAAATACAATTCCCACAAAATAAAACTGCATGTTGTTCAATACTACGAGTTATATAAGTATACTATCATAAGCCACTTTGTATAACTAAATAATAACTTGATGTATGAACATCATAATAATCCTACACATAATTCAGTTTAGTTTAAATTTATAGAATAAACATACATTGCACTGTGTACTTATTATACACGATTTATAAAGCCTGTACACTATCATTAGACATAAAATACCACGACTAAATATTCGTGGAATGCGTTATTCGTTTACGTTATCCTATATTTTTTTTATTTTTTTTTTCTATATTTAAACGTTGTTGGGAGCCATCATGGGATTAGATTATAGTACCATGATTTGAAATGACATTACAACTTAAAACGATTGACCCAGTATGTAAACCACAATGAAAGTATTAAAAATGGTATTCAAACAGAAAATTAATATGCACCAAGGTTATACATAGTTAATATATTTAACGTGACATCTATGACAAACGTGAAAAAATATTAGTTTAAACAACTGTACAAATATGTACTATACAAAATATATACGTTCAAACATGAAACGCCATATATTATTCATTTAAATACAATATCGACATATAATTGCACTTAAACGTGATTGAATTATCATTTCCCCATTCTTCCTCAAACAAACATTTCGAGTATGTGAGCACTGAATCAAAAGTGCTAAAAAGTGTAATGTTACATATTTATGCCAAACAAGATTGACAATAAAACAAGCATAATGTTTTCACAAACGTGGATTTCGTAATAATACCTACAGTCCATTTTACGACAGTAATTTCAACAACACTTATAAAAAAATAAAATAACAATCATCCGCAACCCATGTGCGAAGTAACCAACAAAGTACAAACAGTTTCCTTTCAAAAGTAACGTATTTGAAAAACTTCAACATAAATAACACTAAATATATTATTATGAAAAAATGGCACATACATGTCTAAACAAATACCTAGCAAAATAAATTAAACACATTGACAAAAATCATACATGCACTAAGAAAAGTCGAAATATGACTAAGGGCTGCACACACGATGGGTGGTATCAATAACATTATGCGATTATACACATATACAATTATCTTAACTTATAATTCAATACAATTTTCGATTAAAAACGCTACTGCAAATGTAAATGTTTTATAATGAAACATAACTTGGGATACGTGGAGTTCAAGCTTACTGTCCCATCGTGGGATTTCCGTTGTTGTTTTATTAATTGGAATCTATTTCTGCAAATTATCCACACTTATCGGCTTTGATTACATTTTGAATGAAGTATTCAATAGTTATATTAGTTTGCAGACACCGTTGACCTTCAAGTCTTAGATTTGATAAAGTAATATTTTTTAAACATTTCATTCGACAGTCACATTCAATACGATCAGGATACACATTTATTAACTGATTGAAGGCAATAGAAAGAGCGCAGGGAATTGTTAAGAGTTTGGTGGAATAAAGAACAAGAAACGTCAAACGACTATTGTGAGCAAATGCATGCTCCGCAATATATTCCAACGGATTGCCCGATAATTGTAGATAATACAGATTTGACAATGCTTCAAGAGCTTGATTATCAATTTCAACGATTAAGTTACTTGAAACGTAAAGTTCTTTGAGATTAGGTGCTATAGATGCCAATGTCGACGGTATATTGCTCAATTTGTTGTTGTCTAAGTTTAGCAATCTCAAAAGTGGCATGGCAGTAAGCTCATCGGTGAGATATCGTATGTTATTGTTTGAAAGATATAGCTCATTTGTTGCAGAAAATGCTATGCCTAAATCGGGAAAATATTCCAATTGATTAAAACGCAAAGTAAGAGTATACATATTGGCTAAATGTCTATGACAAATGCTGAACATATCGATTCCCCCACCAGTAAAATTATTATTGTCGAGATTTAAAGAGTGTACGCTCGATAAGTCACAGAAAGAAGCAGGAAATTCCTCTAAGGCTGTGTACTGAATTATTAAGGTTTGCAAGGATTTAACCTGTGTCATGTATTGGAAATCGGAAGCTGTAATTGTGTTTGCACTAAAATGATAGATTTCCAAATCTTGCAAATCGTAAAGGAAATGTAATTCATTTGGCCATCGACTTACTTCGGTCAGCGATAATACAAGCTGATGAAGTGTGTCACCAATACTTAAAAGAACATTTGGATCCAAATATATTATGGGATTAAACATTAGGTCCAACTTATTTAAACGTGTCAAAGTAGAAATCGCCAAAGGAATTGTTTTTAAATTGTTGTATCCTAGTTCCAAATATACAATAACATTTTTTAGTTCTTCAAAACACATGTCTTCCATGGAAGAAAGATTATTATTGTTGAAATACACGTCTATCGACGTTGCTGCATGACTCCGCAGGGAACTAAATGCGTCATTTCTAAGTGTGTCTAAGGCATTGGAACTGAAAAACATTTCCCGAAAGGAAATGTTTGTACCGGTAATATTAAAGAGTGGAACGTCTAGCAGTCCTCTTGAATTGCAAAATAATTGATTTTCGTTGCATCCACAGACGTTGCCTGTCGAACAGTTTCCAACGTCCAATAGGAATCCTGTCGATACGCCAGCCAAAAGCATCATCTGCAATAAGTGCTAATTGTTAATGGAAATAACGTCATAGGTACAATACAAACTCCAGCAATCAACCACCTGTTTGCTTTGAACAATTCTGTAGCTTACACGGTTGTGTAATATAATCCTTAATTTAAGGTAGAACAATTAGAACAGTTTTCTCTTATTTCGGTCCGATTTCTTATAGCACATAGGCCAGTAATACGCAGTATGTTTATGTATAAGAAATATTCAATTTTAATACTTTAAGTTTGTGTATGTCTTTCTATTAAATGCAGCGATGCCTGTTTAGTTCACACAGCTCATTTTATATCGAAGAGAGGATAATATGTGATTATGAATTACCATGAATGATGACAAAGTCCTGTATATTGATATCATTTGTATCATAGTATATAACACATTTTAAATTTAGGCATATTGAGATTCCAAATACATTATTTGAAAAGAAGTTCTTGTAAACATCCGTTTGTCGGTTATTTAATTCACGTGACACATTGAATGTACAAATCTAGACAACATGCCATTCTAACCATACATAGAATGTAAAAAATAAGGTCACCGCCATCGATCGGTCATTGAAAACCATTTTTATCTTATACTTTGAGGAATAATAAAAGCGTGTAATTTACATGTAAAACCCGGTATATATAATATCATAAACGATGTGTGTCGATATGCAATAAAGAAGAAGAGCAAAAACTACTAAAAAGTACCAAATTATTACGTTGAAAAAAAACTTAAATAACTTCTTATTTCGGACGCGTAATATTCCAAAACATGGATAAAAGGAAACACGTAACGTCATCAGATTATGATGACATACGCGTTTCGTAGCTGTGCTTTGCTGATTCACGATTGTTCTGTAAAATATATTCTATTGCAGTTGTATTTGATACATATTATGTTTGTATCCACAATTTACATTACTCGAAACTTAAATCACTGTAATCATAAAATCGTTTACCTGCATCAGAAAGTATGTATACATTGTTGACATCATGGTGTTTGATCTCAGCTGCAAGTTCCTCAGTGTATTTGTATTCAGGAAAAGCACGGTCCCGATCCTCTAAAACGTCTGCTCTGGCTCACGTTCAATTGAATAATGCGAAGTTAGGACTGAACGTGTAGCTGCTTAAATATATATAGCTGTCAAATATCGGACAGTCCTAGGTCGACCGCATGATGGGAAATAACCCATTTTAATTAGATTGCTGCAATCTAAGCCTGTTTATCGATGTCGAATTATTTTAGTCACGATTGTGTGTTCTAATTTTAGTAATTATCTGTTTCGCCAAGTGGTATTGTGAATAAGTACTTCGACGTTAGACTTCAAAAACAAACATAATTTAATTACATTTACCGCTTGCTAAAGCTGGTACACATTGCTTGTGAGAAGCATGATTAAAAGTGACAGAAAGCTAACACTGGTGTTACACATGCGCATACAACTTTACCAAAATAGCACAACTGGCTTTAAGACACTTGTAATAGTATTTCTCGATATAGTGTGAAATAAATCAACCTTAAAGTAAACCTATTGGGTAAAACTACAATCACACATGAAGATAATATAAAAGAGTTTTCCAAATTAACTTTGGTGTAAATCTTCCATGATTTTTTTGGGAAAGAAAAATTCTTAAATAAATATGTTTTTGTTTTTATCTCTACCGGTTGGTAAGGTTTGGTGATTTTTAACATTACAATAACATTTATATGGCCACACTAAGTAAAAATAAGTCATGTTATGCAGAATTGCAACCACTTCATGACCTTGATTTTGACTTTAAATTGTTCATTTTAACATTTAGATTCATGTGTAATGACAAGAAGCGCCAACCCAATTAAAACAAATCCACAGTTTGTCGAATTGTTATTGATTTTGTATCACGTTTCTTTACTGTGATTAAAATTTTAATGATAGCTTTATTATATATGTGTTGTTATTTTGTCTTATAAAATCATATGCAGTTATTATTTAGTCGGCCCTTCATGGCATTCTATTTCTAACCCTGACGTTCTGAATTCTAGTTTTATATTTGCAGACCAGAAGACTAGACACTAGATAACGATTCTACTTTGCCAGTGTCCCTGAAAGTATCACTTGATTATAAGCAAGTGAATGTTTCGACTACTTAAACCGCAATCAGACATGGAAACGCATGTTTGTATGTTTAATGGACAGTATAGTATGTCTGTTTAACTTTCCATATCAAGTTTCACTTTTATTAATATATGTAAAAAGCATCATGCCCATATCTTGTTTCAGTGAATATCTTAAGACAAACATACGTGTTCCTACTAAATCACCTGCATCATTGGTAGTACAATAAACACTGTTTCAGTTTCTCTATCCATTAAACGCCATTCATAAAGTGTTCGAAAACGATAGAAGCGATACGATATTTTCATTCAAACTTCAATGATCCACGAGCGACCACTTCATAAAACTGAACCAACAATGTTTATCTCGACATATGCCCGTAGAAGAAGTATTACACATGCAGTGTCGGAAAGAACTGCAACCAGATACCAAGGCGCTCACTAACAAATGTTGGTAAATATGTTTGAACAAGTTTCATCATTCTAGCAGTATTAAGTTTTGAGTTTGTGTGACGCAAGAAAGATATGCCCTTGTTAGCCCACATGTGCCATAAATCATCTGATGTCGGAAAATGCAAGCGAATGCCCGAGTAAATAAGTTAAAATAATGTTAATTGGTACACANATTAATTGATTGGCACATGTCCACCTATGAAAGTGTTTAGGGTGGGAGCATTAAAATGTTCATGACTACGCCACAGTTTCAAATTATTACTTAATCGACGAAGCATGGGCTGTTTGTTAACGTAGACTAAATTACTCATGTTTGCCTGCTAAATATTCAACATTTTACCACAGTATACCCTATTTATACACCATATCATAAACCGCAAACTCAAACGATGTAAATATGTCAATAGCATATATTTTTCTCTGTGTACAATTGCAAAATAAGTATTATAAATAAACTGTCTCGTATTAATTAAAAATGTCAAAAGTGAACAAGTTAATCAAGCAAAAACAAAACAGCATTACAGTTATACAACCAAAGTTATTTTTCTCTTAATACTGTATGCATATGACCGACGTAAAACTAAGATGGATATGTTTGTGGAAAAACAAGCTCTTTAAAAATGTATCACTGGCAGCAAAATAATAAAGTTTATAGAGTATTATAAACTATAAACGTATTGAAAACACGTATCTGTTGCGACAACGAATACTTTTTTTTGCCGTAATCTTTTCAACTATGACATACTTTTGCATAACATTCAACTTTTATGTGCTGGTTAATTACTGTGTTAGTGCGTGCACACCTTATTTTTATCAACGGACCTAAAAAGGGACATACCCAAGAAAGTAAGAGAAAAGGTGCTTTCTATTAACAATGCATGTTTTTTTTCTAAAATGAAAGTAACGTCCGATTTGCGCAATCATTATATGGCGACCACATGTCCCATGCTCTAACTACAAACACGTAACTTCTCCTTTCGTATGCAGTTCCGCCCTAAATCATGTGCACAATTCTAGAGTGCTGCTTATTGTCTTATGAATCCAGGGTTAAAGTTAACAATATTTCATACTCAAGGAATGATTTTACGGTGAGCGTGCCCGAGGCTGCATTATGTGAGGACCCGAAATTTGTTCCAGCACTCCTACATATTTACTAGACTAAAAAATGTTGGGACACATTATGAATAAAAGCTGCAATATCCACCCATTTAGATTTACTGAAAGATAGATAACTGTGTTGTGGTCTTTTACTTCGGGTAGAGGCCGGAGTACCCGGAGGAAAACCCACTTGTCCGGTATGGTGACCTCAAACCATACTCGCATTCGCCTGGAGAAGGGATTAAACTTACCATGGGCGCATGCGAGCTTGGTTGGAAGTCACGAAATTAAAGGCGTGCTTGTTGTTTTATAATGATTATATACGATTTAATTTAAGTTTACCTCAACTTGTGTTTATATACTTATTTCTTAGTTCACAGCTAAAGACATTTTAACCTTGCATAGTGTAAACAATATCAAACTCTTTACGGGGTTATCATCCTCTACATGGTGACTGTAACCACACAGCACTCTGCCAACATATCCATCTATAACGGGAAGGTTTATTCACGTTAAAAACCTACATAATTAAGAAATATTTCACCATTTCAAATTTAATAATAAACAATTCATGCTATAAAATAAAACGCTGTGTTAGATGGGGGCATGCTATTGAATACATTGTTCATTTGAAACGATTTCTACAAATCTACAGTTTGTACAACGTTCTGTAGACTACTGATTTGAATTTGGTTTCTTAAACACAAATTTGATGAACATTTTGTTAAAAAAAATACACATATCTTTATCAAAATGTAATTATGATAGGAAAATTTGATCATCTTCTGTTTTTATTGGGGAGGCGGAAAACTACAACGGGCGAGGCATGGTATAGGGGTGATAACCCCAAAAAAGGGTTAGGGTAAGGGTTAGGGTTAGGGGTCGGGTTAGGGTTAGGGTTGGGTTTAGGCTAACCCAAACCCTAACCCGACCCCTAACACTAACCCTAACCCTAACCCTAACCCTCTAACCCCCCCTTGCGCAATACCATACCATGCCTCGCCCGTTGTAGTTTACCGCCTCCCGTTTTATTGAGTTGTATGTATTGGTGAATTATAGATCCTGGACTCGGAATAAATCAGATATAGTTATTACATTTCAACGTTAAAAATGTTACTTATCATGGGAGCAACATTGACATAGATAACGCATATTAATGATTAACTCAAATTGCTGACACGTTATTGATCTACATATAGTAATTACTAAATAACACATAGCATACTCATTTGGCCTGAATTTTCCAGTCCTCAGAATATCAATATCGCCTTTCGAAAATACATTATAAGAGTATTTGTTCAACAAGTGTGCAACTTGCTCACTCTGTCCTTCATTGAGTCCATCCATTTTTCTCACGTATAGCTCCTGGAGATGTTCAGGTACTGTTGCAGCTACATGTGTAGCAGTCTTATTCACACGAACCTCTTGTAGTTGTATCACAGGAATCGCAATTGCTATCAGTGTCCCAGGGTTAAATATCTAAGAATGTTCTGATGGATAAAGCGTACGTACGGGGAATTTCGGAGTACCGTGTATCAGGCGTTTGGCGACTTTTCCTTTACCAGCTTTTAATGTCGGTTTAATAATGCACAAGGTCTCCTTTATTTAGTCCGTGCCTGAAACATCGGCCGACAATATCATTTCTGATATAGAGGAATTTCAATCTTCTCTGATACAACTACCGGTAGCATCCCGAAGCTCATTGGCTTGTGAGGGAACACCTGCCTCCATTAATACGTATCTGCTCTGAGGCCAGTTCATTATGACACTGGTACTTCTTGAAAAAGTCAAAACCTAATATGATTTCTCCACCAATGCCCGCCAATTCCGTCGTGATCGGTAGGTTTTTCCATTAATGCGTAGGTCTAGTGTGTTTTGACCTTTGGTAGTAAGCGGCGTGCCAACCTAACGTGTAATGTTCTTGTCAAAAACGTTGAGGTCGTTACATTTTTCACGGTTCAATCTCCAGGTCTGTGTTGGTGTTCAGCAAATGTGTAGCCCCGTTGTCTATTAGACAGCATACCTCTCGATTTGGCTGCTAAGAACAATAAACCGGCCCCATTTAAAGTTGATTTCTTAACTTCACCTTGTCACCTCTACTCTGGTCCTTTGTATGTGGTTTACTCGTATTTGACCTATTAGGATACCTGAAAACATCACTGCGCCAAGGGTTTCATCTAGGTGATCGGAAGCTATTCCGTAATCTGTCTGAAACTATTCATAGGTTATGATGACGTCATGCTACAATCCCTTTGTCGTTTCCACTCACTCTCGTTCGGTTGTTTGATATGGACATCGCCCTCAGCATATCTTGTTGCCAGCACCTGACTTGAGGTAAAGTGCTTTTATTTAGCCTTGTAGTAAGCTTCCATTTCGAATGCATGACGCACGTTATCATTCTGACTTGAGGATCAGGCCTGTTTGGTGCGTATCATTAACTCTACGCTGTGTAGCGTTTACAACAGTATTTCATCTTTGGCACATCCACACAATTTGCCCGTTACTAGCGTCAAAAGTGTATCCTGTTTCTTCGCCAACTAAGCGAAAGTCAGCTGCAATATGTAAGATTATTTGAATTTGAAGCGAACTAACGGCATTAATGTCATAAACAATAGGTCAGAAGGGTACTAACTTTTATGGTTCATTGCAATCAAAAACATTATTAGTTCACGGCCTAAACAAGAGTTACAATAAACTCATTAGGTTGACGTAAACAAATGAACAACTATGTACAATTTCATCGCGATTATAATGAGCTGTTGAACAATCCTTGTTCATTCATTATTTTGCAAATTCATTCATACAGTGTTTGAACATTTATATAAAATACACAAACACTATATAAATAAATAACGTTCTGATTTTCACTGTTATACATATATTGACAGTGATTTCGGTCACAATGTCCGTTTGTTCCTGGATAACTCATTATTACAGTGTCGTATATTTCCTTGGTGATCTACATTTAGAATGCTATTGCACATTTAATCGTTGTATATAATAAGCATTACACATGTCAATATGTATGCTTAATACACTTGATGTCGTATAGAGTGCACTAAATAATAAACTATAAATATAACTAACCTTCCCCTAGCCTTTTGTTTAAGGCTACCCTGAGATAAATCTTGTTTCCACCAGCTTGTCTTGTATTAACAACAGGTAAACATAGCCTCACAATACATAACCAGACAACTAAATATATAAATACAATGCAAATCGTTAAGCTATACAGCATAAAGTAAAGCTGTTTTATCATCTGTAGCACACCCTACTGTGTTCATTGTGTGGTGACCCTAATAAGCAATGCAATGCTGCCGAGAACAATTGCAATCGGCCATAACTCAATCAATGTACACAAAAGACAAAAGATAAGACTTTCTGTAGATATTTAATGATAGACCAATTCACGTAATGGAATCCCCACACAGTGGCCCTTTAATAGTTGCGCATGAATACATCGTTGTAATTTTCTATATGAATCTATGTTCTATAAAAGCCACGTTTATGTTGTTCTCAATTACCTGATCTAGATAACGTTCCATATAATAAATTGCGACTGGCCTTGATGTTAACTAATAGTTAAACTACTATTCCATGTGAGTGTCGATGGTTTAAAGAATGATAGGAAATGAAATAGTGTCAATGCTGGCGTTCTTGCAAATCAAATCGGCTTTTTAAATCGAATAACAGAAAAGACAGGAGTCTGATATTAAGCTGAACCCTTATTTTGTACGTGGCTTTAATGACAATGCGCTATGTATATTTCCATCAATTCAAACGTTCATAAATAAGACCATACACATTATATTATAATTATATGTTAAGTTTCCTAAATGACAAAATGAAAACACATATTTTTTTATCAGCTTGAGTCGATGAACATTTAGATCTTATAAGCTTGGAATACCGCTTTGAGTAAGTTGGCAAAGTAAAACGGTCATTGCGTCGTTTGTTGAGTTGTTGTGTTTGTGTTGTTTGTTGTTGTTGTTTTGTTCCTAGCTGTATTTTACATTTCGATCGAACAATCATATTGATCTAACCATCTAATATATAACAAAACATGTATGGAAATATTATTGTTTAATTTTACATTTTTTCCCCAAAGGTATTGGCTGCCTTCGAATGTACGAAGTACAGAGTGATATTGTAATACATTGGCGTTACAAACGCTGTCGATCCGTCCTGAATTACCATATTTGGAACTTTCATTCACGCTCTGTTAATGTGATAGCATGATATTAAGTCGTGTCAGCAGGAAGTACAGATGTTTTTATCTAAAAGTCTATAATTGTAATGTAATCGGATCTTAAGGACACCTTCATGTCTAGCCCAGACGTTCTGGATAACATTCTATATTTGCTAAGCATCAGTCTATAACTTTGCTTTGATGTAACCTCGCCATTTATTGTACAATCTTGTCTTCAAATACGCAATAATAACCATTTAACATGCAACTTCCTATGGCTAAATAACAAATTCTGGAATTGAACATACTCAGACTCTACATTAAACAAAGCGTATATATAGCATCGTGTGTATATTAAGACATAACACATATTTTTCACATATCATTACTACGTTGATTTGTTCTCTTTGTTGATTGGAATTATCTGAGGTGCATTTGTGGACCATTGATATAAACTAAAGCAAATGAAAGGATTTATCGAAGTAACTTCACCTTAATATACACACGTAGGTTTAAAGCATATTCCCACATATATGTATTTCGTAGCAATATTGTTTGATGCATTTTCTCGGTTGAATTCGAAGGCACGCATACACAAGCTCACGCAGTTGAATCAGAGCAATACAACAATCCGTTGCCGATACACACTTCACTCATAACGTTAATAGTATGTGTGGTGCTACTAGAGTAACGGATCTCTTGTGACCACGAAGTGTCCGTTTTTTTTAAAGAAAGTTTTATATT
>VMBQ01007366.1:0-25798 GCA_007657795.1 Dreissena rostriformis | reverse complement strand
ATATATATATATATATGATACCAATGCATTGATAGTTGCCTGATATAACGCTGCATGATATATTTTTTACATCATGTTCAACGTGAAAATAAAATAATAAAAGATGTGTTGGTTTGCGGTAGATTATCGATTTTCTATTCACTCGTGATCAATTGTGAACCAACAATATTAAACAATAATATGTTTTCAAGTGCGCAGAGTACTTCAATGTTAATTATCAAGTTCAAATTCGATAGGGTGATTTGTTTTACTTTTTATTTCCCATCAAAATGCCAACAGTTGTTGTTCATTTCTAATATTCGCCAATGTTTCTTTCTTACATCGTTGAAGCAGAGGAAATAATGTAATAATATAAATTAAAGATGGCTGAAATCGTTTTAAGTGAACATCTAATTATAAACAATTTTCTGTTAGATAAACGTCTTCAATGTTCATAAAAACAAGTATGTTGGTAAAATAAGTAATTAATAACTTTTCATGTGTGATATATGCCACTAAGATATGAAAGATTCAAAGGAAGCTTAAGTCTTGACGACCGATGTCAAAAACATGTTTCAGTAATTTCCCTTCGTTAACGTGTTAACAAAGTAGAGCGCAAAAGATTTCTATATCTACTTAAGCAAGATAGCAATATAGATTATTCAAGAATTGTTTAATTTCGTCAATGTGATTAAAAGATAAATTATTTATTTTGCCAACTAAATAGATGAACAAATATATTTTCAAAAGTTTTGCTTTTAAAAACGGTTTTATACGCTACGAACTATCATCTTACCGTGTCGTCCAAGCATTTTATCACTATTTCGTACTTATTTCGTACTTCTACGGGCGTGCGCTAAATTCCTTATTTGGAGTACGTGTTAATTGATCAAATTTATAAATTATTTGTATTAAATCCAGCAGCTGATCCAGTTATTGTAATTGCGATAAATAATTCTTAAGTAGATAAGATCTATTAATTATGAAAACGTAACCTTATGAAGCATGGTCATCCCTGAAACTTAACGTCATGTACACTTTCGTTTATTTTAAACGCAACCCAGAAGATTACGATTTATTCTTTAAAATAAAAGACACCAACCACATAGGAAACATCAACGAGTCCGAAACATCATCATCAAATCAAACGTCAACCACCCAGAACTATCAACAACAAAATCTATGGCATAGCTAACAGCAACCATACAAGAAATATCAACCAATAAGGAAACATAAGCCAAACAAAACATAAACTCGTTCTGTGAAAATAAACCACGCAGGAAACATAAACCACTCAGAAATATACTAGTCAGGAAACATCAACTACTCAGGAAGTATCAACCAATCTGGCAACATCAGCCACTCAGGCAACATCAACCATTCAGGCAACATCAACCACTGAGGCAACATCACCCACTGAGGAAACATCATCCAATCAGGCAACAGCAACCACTGAGGCAACATCAACCACTCAGGCAACATCATCCACTCAGACAACATCAACCATTCAGGCAACATCAACCACTTAGGCAACATCAACCACTGAGGCAACATCAACCACTTAGGCAACATCAACCACTGAGGCAACATCAACCATTCAGGCAACATCATCCAATCAGGCAACATCAACCATTCAGGCAACATCAACCATTCAGGTAACATCAACCAGTTAGAAACCATCAGCCACTCAGGCAACATCAACCATTCAGGCAACATCGACCATTCAGGCAACATCAACCACTGAGAAAACATCCACCACAAAGGAAACGACCACAAAATAAACGTCAACCATTCAAAAACATTGTCTTACATCAACTATAAAGTAAGCATCAACCACTCTGAAAACACCAACAACTCTCAACAATTAACCAAAAAGCAAATGTCACTCTCAGAAAATCAATTTCTCCTCTCAAGAATTATACAACTCTCAAAAACATCAACTACTTAAGAAACACAAGGAGCATCAACCACTTATAAAACAGCAATGAATACCAATGCAGCAATAACAAATGGTATTTCAACAATTTAGGATATATCAACCACTCAGGGAGCGCCAACCACATGGGAAACTTGAAAAACTCAACCACAAATAATCAACAACCACCAAGGAAACTTCTTCAATTCAGGAAATATTAACTACTCACAACATATCAACTATCTTTATACAAAACCACTGTTTCCATGCGGAAAATCAAGTGTCACTTAGAAAATCGTAGGAAACACATTAATTGGTATATTAATCGCATAATTTCCTGCTTAAAGTAATGCAATTTATAACATAACACAGCTACATAGTGATTTGCTATACACGTGGACCCTGCGAAGCTTTAAATTGTTTTCTTAAGGGTTAGTTTACTCTAAATCCGATTCCCCTATGTTCATATTAATTAACTGCTAACTTTCAATGCAGCTTTTATGCATTTCCTTTATATTTCCATTATATTTGATTGTTTAAGCATAGTATCAATTTAAATATAAATATGTTTTCTTTTAACAAATAGAGCAACACTGATATGTCATGCAATTTATACGATAATTATATTCGCCAAAATAATGCATATTCAATAAACGCACTCCCAATGTTCATCTATCAACGTTGTCCTCAATCAAATGAGCCATAATGCTGCAGTTACATTTATTATACAAGACATAACATCAAAAAAGGTAAACTAAGGTAAACATCATAAGAGACGGGCAAAAACCGAAAGAAAAAAAACCCACAACAAAACAAACTACCTAAAAACCTTTAACAAACCAGAAATATATAGAAGATGTTCGTTATAACTAAGCTTAATATAAAAAAGGTAGTTGTTTAGAATAATGTATTGTTAATTTATCTGGAAAAGTAAATGACGCTGTTAGACGAATGTAAATGATGAAACGATATTGAGATTATTTTTTCTTTTGCTAAACAATTCTATTGAAACTAATGAATCCCTTCATATCACTGTCCCGAACGCAATGATCGAAAACATGATCGCCTTGGTGGGGTTATGCTATATGTTAAAGACTGTATCCATAAGGAACGCAGACTTGACCTCGAGCATATCATATAAGACTGCAAGGGATTGAACTCCACTTGCAGAGTAAGAAACGTGTTTTATTTGGAATAGTTTATAGACCGCCGAACGCTGATGCATCATATACTTACTTAATCGATGATTCTATGTGTATAGCAGTCGAAACTAGTATATCTGATATCATTATAAGCGTTTTCTTCAATAGGAATGATAGTCAACCAACACTATTCGGAACGCTTGTCTCATGGTGCCGAGAGAGCAGTCTTGTTCCAGTTGTAAACGAACCAATGTTTTTACGGAACAACCCTCGTCAATTATTGACCTATTAGTAAGCAGCCCCAACAGCATGGTATAATCAAGTGTTGGAGATCCCTTTCTTGATAAACAACAGCGCTACAATTGTCCTTTATATGGCTTCTTTAAATATATTAAATATATAAAAAGCCTTATGCGAAACTATACGAGCGTCATACATGGAACTATGAGGATGGTTCCTACGCTTTCCTATGTGTAACCTATTCTGCACTTAATTGGAATACAATTTCAAGTATGGAAACTTGAAACCTATTGCACTAATATCACTGATATAATCAGTTGTACCTTAAAAGCCAATCATACGAAGACAATTGTACAGTCACCATAACTGGTCGGTTGACAACCCGAGCTATCAATTTTATTTATGTTGTCTCAACATTTGTTATTCATGAAGAGGAAATGGATTCTGCATGTTTAAGCTCTTGGCTTGGAATATAAAGATCGTTATCTATTCCCAGTTCTGTAATTACAAAAGATGTGATTTGTTGAAGGCCGATTGAATCAGCTAGCAATTGTGTCGTATATATACACGCCCGCATACGACTACGAAGCTTTATATTAGTATTCTTTTACAAAATCTTAGGTGAATTCGTTATATTGCTTTATACTTAATGTTTTCCAACACTTCACATGCATAATCTAAAATTGATCCCACGAAAGCGTCAAACAACATACACATACTTTTTGATTGTAAATCAAATTCCTTACAATTTCTGAATAAAAGACTTAAGGCCTTATCTTCTTCGCAACTGCATGGCGAACATATATAGAAAACAACAAGAAAGGGTTCTTATCACAGGCAGCAATCCCAGTTATTGTTAATAAATGGTGGTATCGGGCTAAGATAAAAAATTAGACGAAACTAGTTTTAAATTGTTGAACGCATTTAGAAAAAGTTAACTGACTGGCAATCCGCACAATTATGGATATAATAATAAGTATATGCTATTATTTATTACCAAATATCCATACATACTTGTACTGATGAAATTGTGATTGGTTATCAACTTCATTGCTAGGGGATCTTTGGGTTTCTAAGGCGAGCGCATTAATGGCTCGGATATGATTATACTGATTTATGGGTAAAAAACTTGGGAAAATGGGAAAATATCAAAACCAGTAAAATAAGTTTATCCCACATATGTTACTTATTATACATCTATAATTTCAATGGTTAGAGTATTAGTTGTTATCCGCATCGTTGCTAGGAACATTCAAGTTTATATGATGAGTGCAATAATGTCTATGACATTAACTCGCAATATTGACTGTATAGAGGCAAACCAGAAGTCTGCTGCTGATAGTCTGTTAACATCAAAAGCGTTTATTTCCTGATCTCTTATAATTTTATGTGTTTTCCATTACTGATTTGCACGCGCAATTTATATCGAAAACATTAACGACCGTCATCGGGCGATCATGCGATGGACAGGAAAAAGGACTATATACATGTTCAATACAATACTATTTGAAAAAGGAAAACATATCAACAGCAGGCTTACGTTTATATATTTTTTTAGAGAACCCCAACAGCTCAGATTCAATTGTCAGATATGGTGCACAACTTTTATTCTACTCGTCATAGTATGGATTACCTTCCCTTGACACTCCATGAATAAATGATTCAGGCACAGATTGCAAATCGCAGAAAAACAGCAACCTGATATAGGGGGTTATAGCCGAGGTAAATAAACGTGTGCAGGGATATACATAGTAAAAGCTCATAATTCACAGACAGACGTTCATTAAATAAATATGTAATAGTCTTGAAGTAATGTAATCTTGAAAAGTATGTCTCTTAAAATTCTTCAATAGAATGGTCGTTTGCATGTTGTATGTGAATATTTGTATATGTGTATGTATAATTATATATGTATGTAAACGAATGAGACAATAATAAAGTTGGAATTTTCATTAATATACCAGACATAATTAGAGAAGATGGACATAAACTTTATTTGATTAATTGTGTTATTGTGAGCTGATCTATATATGTTGAGTTAATAACTGTTAATGATACTGTAACGATTCGCCCCGCAAACCACTCATCCGTTTTTTAAAAACGTTTCGCCACATCAATGTTAGTGAAAAGGATTCGTTTATACTTTTATATTTTGTAGTTTTATTTGAGTGTATATGGCGTAATAACATGAATACTTCTACTCTTAAAGGGATTGTTCACAGTTTGAGAAAATGTCAATTTTCAAAAAATAAATAAGTCATACAATGAAAAAAGAATGAATTTATATCATGACAGCACAAGCACGTGTATATAATATAAACATTTGAGAACAAGCAATGTGCTAATTTACTAGTCGACATTTGATAAAAAAGAGGGCAATCCATGCTACTTCAAATTAAAAAGGATTGCAAATCTAGGGATTAAAGATAAATAAAAATGTATTACTACTGTATATTATATATAATTAAATTATTTCACAAAAGAATCACAATTTTGTGGAAGGCATCTCATAAGTTTTGCTCAGAATTAAAACAAAGAAAACCGAAAAGAATCAGTAAAAATGAGGATGTGACCAATATGCAATTACCACATTGGGATAAGAGCATAGAGATTTTTTTTTTTGAAACAAGCAAAATAACACTCCTGACGCTACAAGTTTGAATGTCACTGCCGCACCTTGCGCGTTAATTTATTGGTAAAAAAAAATTGTTTGTTTCCACTCACCCGATCGAGCTGTAATTTTTAATGACGACCCTAAACTTCATTTTCCGGTTTTATTATTTGATCATTTTTGCTAAGTTCATTAAACTAAATTCGCTCATAATCTCTAAATTTACAAAAATACCACTAAAGAAATACTGTTTCAATTGATATTTGAAAGTTTCTGCGTATCATTAAATATTCTCATTAAATTAAAAAATACAATAAAAACGAAAAAAAGAAAGTTTGGCCTACATGTCTTCGTACCCTACTTTTTGGCGACGTTGAGGGAAACAAACGAACTGTTTTGGCTTGTATATGTCTTATATATGCCTCGTTTTTGTAACGATTGAAAAAAAAATGTCGGCAAAAAATGTATATTCGATAAGTTATATATAGTGTATATAATTTATAAAGATTAACATTTTAAAGATTCCCATTTTAATCCCATTTGCAATGTCGGTGCACAAACATATGCGCCGCCTAGGAATCGAACCCGGGTCGCGAGAATGGGAATCTTGCATGATACCACTACCTTACTATTTTAAAATGTCAAACTTAAACATAAATATTTCACAGAACAGTAAAATAAGAATGTCTATTGAAATAAATAACAAGATTGTGAAAATAATAATAGATGATCGATTTGCTTAAATTATGGCAACAGCTTGACAAATTATCGAATTGCAAACCTATTTGAAGTATCTGCCGGATAATAGTTTAATAGCCTGGTTTCGGTCTGAGCCATCACAATGCGCATCCAACATAGGTGTAATGTTTTAATTGCACAACAAGTAAGCCAGTGTGTAACAACAAACAGTGTTCAGTAAAAACACGTCGTACATGACTTTTAAAATATACAGTCAAAATATGGTTCGTTTGAATACCAAACTATAAACTGTCCTCGATCAGACTCCAAAATGGTTTATCATAGCGAATTTGGTAAACTCGGGATGTTGTGATCTGGCACTTGTCCCCGTCTTATCTTAACGATTCAGCAGTCTTCTGGAACGTTCTGTACCTCATCGGCAGAAGATTCTGTTACCGTCGGAATATTTGAGCGTCTTAAGTGGCTCATTCGGCTTCTCATCGTGGTGTATACCGCGACCTATCTCAAACGACTCAACGGATACATGCCGAAAACAAGAACATGGACAATCTCCGCCTTTTTTATTCCGAAAGTTCCTCGACAGAAGCATTTTTAAGGGGAAATCCGTACACAATGCTTTGGGGATGTAGAGGGCGACATTCCGTCCCAAAGCATTTTGAATGTACTCAATAAAGAGGGATTAAGTACACTGATTTTAAATAATATTAAATACATTTAATAAAACAGGAGTGATGACATACAAGTTATATCATACGCATGAACATTCTTATGTTGACTTTATAATTCTCATTAGTATAGGGACGGTCGAATGTCAGGGTGACTTTAGACCTGTCCCTAAGTCGCACGTCCATATTCACTGGCAACTTCTTGCCATACACTGCGCGTAGATAAGTTCATATGTGTCGCGTTTTGAGAAAACCAGGCATAATGCTTGTGCGTAAATTGTCATCCCAAATTAGCCTGTGCAGTCCGCACAGGCTAATCAGGGACGACAATTTCCGCTTTTTATGGAATTTTTCGTTTAAATGATGTCTCTTCTTAGCAAAAATCCAGTTTAGGCGGAAAGTGTCGTCCCTGATTAGCCTGTGCGAACTGCACAGGCCAATCTGGGATGACACTTTACGCACAAGCATTTTGCCCGGTTTTCTCACGACGCTCCACAATCTACTCATGAGTTCTATCCAAAGGACACTTAAGGTACTAATTTTCATATGCGTTTCAAAAACACCAAGTTAAGATATTTTATTAAAAAATGCGCCGTATCTACATTCGTTCAAATTCTAGGAAAATCGAAAAAAGTCATCTAGTTTAGAATCCGATTGTTTGTTAAAACAGCTCAATTTACCATTGTAGTTAATCGTTTGTGGGCGTTTGTATCTACGACAAAATGTCTAGCTAATTCAATCGGCCTTCAACAACTCTTTTGAAATTACAGAACTATGAATAGCTAGCGATCTTTTTTATTACAAGCCAAGCGCTTTAATATGCAGAATCCATTTCCACATCATGAATAACAAATTACGAGACAAAAGAGATATTCTTCATGCCTCAGGCGTTCGACCGACAAGTTATTGTGACTGCACAATTATCTTCGTATGATTGTGGTTTAAGTTAGAAATATACTAATTATTGCCTTATTTTTATATATACAATAAGTATCTAAAATAACTATTATCAACAAGTATTGTACTTTGATTTCAATGCATCCGCCAACGGTAGTCTGAAATAATCAATATACAGGTAATGAGTGGAAGCACAATAACAATACATCTAATAATCAAGTCGTCTCGAAACATTTGGCTTTATTCGAACTCTGAATTAAACAACAGTTTCTGTATTATTTGTTGCAAACGTTTTAAATGGGAGCTCTTTTATAAAACGTTGTTCAAATTGCAGCCGGTAATTAAAACGAATAAGTTCTGGTTTTCCTAGGGCAACAATACCAGATATTTTTCACAAAACCGAGTCAAGTTAATACTAATTAAACCTGTATATGTATTCCGCACACTATTCATTCTTACTAATACAACACTTTACATGCAACTGCATAACACAATTACCAAAATATTGTATGAAAACGGAGTAAATATTTTCGCAATTTTGTAGAAGCAAGGCTAAGACAAGGTGCTTTTATTTCTGTTGCAAAATGTTTTGATTCGCAATTACATTTCTATTGCATTTAATGCCAAACTTGGTTATTTCGGATTCAAATAATTCGGTGATGCATTGCAAAATTCGCGGTAGCATAATTTACGCAATTATTCGTGAAATTGTGGTTCATTTTAATAGTCTGCAAACAATATATTGTTTAGTTCGTCAAATATTCACAACGTGTCCTCGCAAGAAAAAGCAGGAAACTTAACGTACTAATTTTGAGCACGCTTTTTAAAAACACCAAGTGAAGAATATACATATTCACAATTCATAATTGGTGTTTGCGTTGAGTTTACATTCGTTGTATTTCTTAAGCAAATCGTAAAACATCATCTACTTTAGGATCCGATTTTTAGTTAATAAAGCTTCAGTACTTTGTTGTTATGGCTCCGCATTTATTTGTTATCGTGTATTCTTCAACGTATTTACAAAGTACTTATTTTATCATTTCGAGTTTATATTAGTTTTTGTATTATAATGTGGGCTTATATATATAGGAAAACATTTCTAGCTGATTTACTCAGCCTCAAACAAATCACATCTTTTGTAATCACAGAACTGGGAATAGCAAGCTTTCTTTATATGACAAGCCAAGTGCTTAAACATGTAGAATCAATTTCCACTTCATGAATAACGAGTTTCAAGACAAAATAAATAATCAAGATGCCTAAGGTGGTTCATTAGTCGTGGGTATCCGACGATGAAGGTGGTTTGACCGACCAGTTCTTGTGACTGCACAATTCTCTTCGTATGATTGGCTTTTAAGTTATAAATATACTGGCCATTGCACTATATTTGATAGCCTGAGAAACAATAAGTATCTAAAATAACTATTATCAACAAGTTTTGTTCTTTGATTTGAATAAATACAAATACAGTAGTCTGAAATAATCAATATACAGGTAATGAGTGGAAGCACAATAACATTACATCTAAAAATCAAGTCGTCTCGAAACATTTGTCTGTTTTTGTATTGTGAATTAAACAAAAGTTTCTGCATTATTTTTTGCAAACGTTTGAAATGAGGGAGCTTTTATAGAAATCACATTTACCAGATTCCTTAGCAATAATTCCGTATATTGTCGCACGTGGATAAACTGAATTTATCTGAAATTTTCATCAGTTCTAATCAAAACAGTTTCGCGCGCGTTGGGTGCCTTCATCTTAACGGCTTTTAATTATGATTTTGACGAAGTATTGCCAAAAATATAACTGTATTCTAACAACAAGTACATTAATATATTTATATTGAAATAGATATATGTTCGCAACTGGGCATAAGGCATTTGACTGTGATTTAATTGATATGTATATCCTATTGATTGTATGCCAATTAAAAACATAAGTTTTAAATACATTAACTAATACATGCGCCACCTTATGGTAAATATAGCGTGGGCATTGGTTTGCAACATTGCTAAAATCCTTGATCACCGGTTATTCTCGTTTTAATGTTTAACTACAAGAAACAAGCCTTTAAATATATAATTTATATATTTGTTCTATGTTCAGAACTACACATCTGTGTTCAGCATTTAATATAATTTCCACATTTATGGCCTTCGTCCATTATCTTTAAGGTTAATACGCCATCATTACTAGCACAGAGAGCCTGTCGCCGGTCAGGATTAAATAACCAGTTGTGTCCGGATTCCGGACGCACGATAGTTTGCTCGACAGTCGCGAAAAATAGGCGACCGTCGCAAAATAGGCGACTGTCGCGCAAAATATCGTGCATCGCCGCGACTGTCGCGCAAAAATATCGAGTATCGCTTCGTGTNATGTACGGTGTCACGTACTCATTATAGTCGTGTGTTAAACATGGAAGGTTCTTATCACAGGCAGCAATCCCTGTTCTTGTTGATAAATAGTGGTGTCGGGCTGAAATTCAAATCAGACGAAACTATTTTTAATTTCTTGAATAACAAATGATCTGGAAAAATCATAATGTTAAGGCTAAATGAAATCTATATAAAAATGTCACATGTTTAAGTCACATTTACCATAAACAGTTTTTTCCTGTGTTACCTAGTTCATTTTTGGGTCATAAATGTCATAATTAAAGTTCACTGGAAAGTGACATGGTATACGGTCAGTAATGTCCACTAAAATAAATTTGCATTAAGGATGTGCAAACATGCAATAACAGGGTGATTTTTTGTTTTAAGACAAATTCTGAACGTTAAATTTATTTCATTTCTTGCTTTTAAATCGACCCAGTAAACAAAGTAGGGATTTTATTTACATATTTCCATGCATTATATGTAAGGAGGCAATGGATTTTAAGGATAACGGTTAATTTGAGTCTTATTTACAATCATGTTGGATGTATCGTTATTGTTTTTTATTAGATATACACGATATGGAACTCCAATGGAATTCAGAGGAAAAATATACACGATATGGAACTGAAATGGAAATGAGAGGAGTTTTCATTTTAGCATGACGCCATTTATTTTATCACAGAATGGCGAAATCATGATCAGAAGAAGAAACCAATAATTCACACGTATCTACTGACGAAAACTACAGAGAAAGACAGTTACAAAAAAACCTTGGCAAAACACTCACTGACGATGTTAAAAATCTGAAAAATAAAACAATGTTGAGGCTTAATTCATTATGAGACTTCAATTTAACCAACACAAATCTCAGATAAAGCAAAATAGTTAGGTAGGTGTTATGTTGATGGTTGCTGATCCTTTAATACTGTACAATACAGAGGCAATAACATTCAAGCCGCCAATATGGATGCAAATAGTCTGCTTATTATTAAAATACATCTGATAATAGCAGCAAACATTGTAGTTTTGGACTTATATAGGGAATATATGGTTGGTGCCGAGATGGAGAAAGTTAAGCCGGTGAGGATTAGAAAAAGAAAATAGGGCGAGCTTTAGCGAGCCCTAATTTCTTTTTCGGGCCGAACCGGATAATCTTTCTCCATCTCGGCACCAACCATGTATTCGATTTATCCTGCTTCATTTTAAATTATACCGTTAACACATTTAATCAAAGACAAATGATTAATTGACAAAACAAAATAATAATGTACGCAACATGCCTTACGACCGAATTACTACCGATTGTGTCACGTAAAAAATAGTTCCACATTTAAGCGTTCCTTTTTTATACTTTCCGATTGAAAATATGAGAAGAAATTAAAAACGAATCGAGAATGTTATATTTTTATTGTTAGAAATTAAAAACAAAAATGCAACAGCAAAACGAACACTCAATATCATTTGAACATGTAATTGAACAAAATGACGTGCACATTCAGTCTAAGTCAACGGATATAAATAAAATTGAGCCACACATCAAAACCATAATCGAAAATAATTATAATTACACGTAGCACATTATTTGGATAATTAAAATATCGATTGCAGCTTAAACTGTGTTGTAGATTTGATTGATGACATAATTCAAGCTTTGACAGACGTCGTACAAAAAACAAAATTTAGTAAACGACACGCTTACCTCATTGGCAACTTTAATCCAATGCTAATAACAATAAAGATACAACGATATACAGTTCCATTGTCTGTTCTTCGTGTTATGTATGACGAACACACAATCCGAAATACGTTTTTGGGGGCAATTACACTTTACCGGTACGCACTCTAACCATAACCCTAATAATTATTGTGCAGGTGCTACTCTCTTTGATTATTAAGGTAGAAATATTCTAATAATTGTTTAATTGCTAAAACTTTTTCATATTGGGGCTGCCGCCCCCACACCCCCGCATCCGATTTTGGAATCCAAGATGGCGGCGTACAGGTAAAGTGCAGTCTAGGGCGTTTTGGATTCGTTCGATGTTTCAAACAAATATTTTACTGTTAAAAAACCACCACGTCCATATTGTTGTCCCAAATTGTTTCGTCACTGAAATGACGTCACACGAGATACGTCATAAATTGCGTAATCAACGAATGAAAATAAAAATACGGAAAGGTGGTTAGGTAATATATTTTAAAGAAGAAACCAAATTGGATGATATGTAATATATTCGTGATGCGTCTCAATACATTTTCAAAGGTTACACTCTACTATGTGTCACAGTGTGCGTAGGAATACACTACTTCCTGTTGACCTGAGAAAGGAAAATGTATTTGCCACCCCTTTATTAGGTCAATTTTTGCAACAGAGGCAGGATAAATAACTTTATATAATAATAACAGCCTTTTGTATAAAGTCCATAGAAGACATCAACACCGCGGCGTGTCTGCTCAAGTAAATTTGAGCCTCGCTCTGTGAAAAAGTGGTGTAATGCATGTGCGTCAAGTGTTGTCCCATATTAGCCTGTGCAGTCCACACAGGCTAATCAGGAACGACACTTTCCGCCTAAGCTGGATTTTCGCAAAGAAACGACTTCATTGAAACACAAGATATCATGAAAGTTTAAAGTGTCGTACCTGATTAGGCTTATCTGTGACGACACTTTACGCACATGCATTAAACCCCCTTTTCACAGAGCGCGGCTCATTTCTAAATGAAAATTAATCAGGCAACTCTGTGTTGATTAGTTCGTCTGGCGTTATTCGCATGTATCCAAACCAATTAGGTTATAAAAAAGTCCAATGCTACAATGTTTTCTGCTATTATCCGACAAAATTATGTTTATTTTGATTTTTTGAAAACACTTGTGTGATAAAACATAATATTTCAATAATGAAGAGACATTCCTGATATTGTAATAACATCATCCAACTCCATAAGAAATCATTAGGTTCGTGGAAGAAATCACTGCTTCAAGCAATGGTTTTGAAAAAAACGTTCTTGTTGTTGTGAACCAAATTGATTTTACTCGTTCTTTCAATGCATTTGTTAATTACTATTTCATGCGGTGTCAGAAGAATTTTTAATTAATTGTATTTTCTTGTTTTAAACAAGGAAGGAAGATAGAAATATAATTATATCGAAACAGAAAATAAATTATTCATGTCATTCTAGTTTTTTTTCGGATTTATTCGATTGAACAAACTACAGAACGGACGTCACATTTAATCCTTCCGGCGACCAGCATTGCATGCATTCAGCAAAATTGATTACTTTTACTATTGACCTAATAGGAAAAGTGTAAGAGTGAAAAATCATAACTGGTATCAAAAAATGGCGGATTTCTGTTGCTGTTTGCAACTTTTTTGGTCTGCATTTGTGAAAGTATGGTCGTTATCACATACACTATCGTATTAAAGCTTTATTAAAATTCGATGCAGACATGCATAGGAATGGCTTCGCTTTAATTCAACATTACAAATCACTTCGTTTTTAAGTATTTTCGTGGACGAATCAAGTCCTATTATTCGATTTTTTCATTTTATTAAAGGTTCGATATCACCTAATCTGTAATAATTTAAGTCGCATAAAATACGAACAGGCATCTGATATTTCGTCCTGCAGTAATGACATGATTCTAATGGCGGGATCTATTGAACTATTCATTAACACTTGTCTCGTTCTTTCTGAATCCCAACTGATGCATTATACTGACGCATAGCCCGACGTTGTTCACGTCGTAGGTGTAATGAATATGTCGTATTGAAAGACGCGGAAGCCATGTGCAAGAAAATGTGTTGCATAAATACAGAGTACATGTTATGAATTGAAGCAGATTCAATGCATACAATGGAGACCAATTGCATTGCAGGAACCAAATAAAACAAGAAACAGATTTTCATTATATTGAAATGTATATGGTTTAATGCAATCAGTTGGGTATCGTATTTCACTGTCTTGTTAGTAATTCAAGAGCAATACATGTCGCGTATTCTGAAATGCGGATCCTCTAATTAAACTAGGCGGTAATAACAGGAAGCCGCTGTGAAAGCAAATGGATTGCCTGCACAGATTGTGCGCAAGATTGATGGAGATAAAATGTGTCATTGCGGGGGTTGCAATCGCTTTAAAAAGCCGTTTTGGTATGATTATATTGTTTGTATATTCTTTATATATCTTCGCATGTCTTTATATTTTGCATTTACTGTACTTGTTTCCAGTAATATTCAGTATATTAAAAACAGCAACATCAATAGTGTATATTATTCAGGCAGGCTACACAGGCTAATCTTGGACGACACTTTGAATACATGCATTAATCCCGGTTTTCACAGAGCAAGGCTTTTTAGTTTTTACTGCAGTGGAATCGCAGTCGACATGGTGACGCACTGTGCTAGTGATATAATATAAAGTTGACATTTCCCGTTCTGCAATTATACGAGATGAACGAGATTGGGACATGATCACCTGAAAATAGATATTGGAACATGGTCGACTGAACGTGGTTAAACAGGAATTGCCACACTGATTCAAATATTGAAAAGGAAATAACCAAATATTTAATACTAAGTTTAATAATATTTTCCTATTAATAAACATCATACGATAACACAAATATTGTTTTTATAAAGCAAAACTATAATAAGCTAAATAGAGGACATCTTAACAACAGAATATTAAGCAATTGAATAAGTTCTCAATTAAATTGATTAGAATGTATTTATGTAAACGATGAAAAGAATTATATTACTGTTGTATAACATGTAATTACGACAGTTCTTTCCGTACTTATGAATAAATGAAAAATGAATACCGTGTCTGGATTGTTCTTCTTTTGACAAAGGAATGATTACACCAAATATATTTTCATTTGACTTTTGGAAATTAAGGGGCAACAGGTTAATTTCTCTCGTGCCTAAATAAGAGCAGAGCTCTCCGATCATGATTTAAATAAAACATTAATGTCTTTATATACAATTCCATGTTAATAACACATAATCCATTCTGTGTCATCAACATGTATATGTGCTCGTGGTATTGCTATGACTATATAAATTACATAAGGATATATGTCTTAGAGATCTTAAGTGCAATACATCTAAATGAAATTGCGATGAGAAAAACATTGTAATGGTCTCGATTCTGTAGTAGTACGTTTACGTTTCGTTTTGTTTCATCCAGCTTAATACTTAAAGACAGAGGACTTTTGTATTTAGATCTTATGTTTATGCATCTGTAATAAAAAAGGTGTATACCAACTGTAAATAACAGGTTTTGATTTCATTTGACAGCAAAAGCACGGTTTGATGGCTTCTGTTATCGTCAAATTATGTGGTACCTTACAAACAATTGGCGCTTTAGCCCTAGAAGTGCTAGACTTACTCATTTTATCGATTTCTTACTGCAATGTGAAACACTTTGGATGAAAGCCTTCTCATATGCTCACAAAAAAATAGACGCTGGCAAACACGACATTGCGATGCACATTAAAGGAAAACCTTTGTGTGGCCTGGTCGCGAACTTATCATTTGCTGATATTATTGCGACAAAATGTATGCAAGTAAATGATCTTTATGACATGAAACAAGTTTCGGGATTATTAGTTTTTCATTCACTCAACCATTTTTGTCTCACACTCAGAACATCAATTTGTTGTATTTCGTCTTGTTAGTACAATAACTGAGTACATTGGACAACAATAGTGTATAGCCTAGCCATTAGTTTACTCGTCATACAGACTTATAAATGTTCTTTACCAACGAAGGCGATAACCATTTAAACTGCAGGCATTGGAAGTATACATGCATAATAAGTAACATATGTGTGTATTAACTTATCATACTGATTATGATAATGTTTTCTTGTTGCATTTAACTTTCTATCCATAAATCATTCATTCATATCCGATGCACGCGTCATAGAAACCAAACGATTTTATGGCAATGAGGTCGACCACGTATGGCACGTAAATCAGTACAAGTATGTACACATACTTGTTAATTCAAATTTCAATAGGATAAGAACTTATTATTATATGCATAATGGTGCGCGTTGTCAATCAGATAATTATTTCCTAATGCATTCAAGAAATTGAGACAAGTGTCGCCTGATTTGAATTTCAGCGCAGTGCCACCATGTATGAACAATAACAGGGACTGCTGCTTGTGATGAGAACCTTCCTTGTAGAAAACAAGACTATAATTAGTACGTGACACCGTACCGTGAATCGTAATTAGTAACCTTACTAACTAACTATAATTGTAATAATGAAAAGGTGATCATTATTTCTGTCTGGCATTGTTAATACTATCGAATATCATGTTCCTAGTATAAAAGATAAAAACAAAATCAATATTATACACACTTTCTCATCTTTGATAATGCTTAGAGAAGGAAGTCGTTACATCGTTTAATGTATGAAGAGTGCATTTTAGGTTGCGATGTAATTACGTTTGCACTTGTAACATTCAAACCAACGTAGTTCGGTTTCATGTTTCGATCGAGTAACAAAGCTTATAACATTTGAGTTCGTGAAAAAAAGCGCTACGTGGAATGGAGGAACAACCAACACCACTTTCACGACACATAGATAACCATAAAAGGCCTAACAACACTAGACTGTCAACAAATGTGTACAAACGCAAAGCAAAAAACTAGGATCAGTCATATTAAATAATAAATAAACGTTCGTATAAGTTGCCCCAAGATAACGTATTGAGTATTGAGCTCGACGGTGCATTTTAATAATTTGAGGAATTCGGTGCATCCATTTAATTGCAGCTGAAAAAAGTTAATTCATTTTAGCCAAATGAATCGTATAGTGTATTCA
This sequence comes from Dreissena rostriformis, assembly GCA_007657795.1. Taxonomy (NCBI): domain Eukaryota; kingdom Metazoa; phylum Mollusca; class Bivalvia; order Myida; family Dreissenidae; genus Dreissena; species Dreissena rostriformis. The sequence continues at coordinate 8,444 of VMBQ01007366.1, read as the reverse complement.
AAGTAAAAACCATAATATGTAAGAGTTAAGAGTTAAAAGTACATATCATACATCAAAAACATTAACTGTTTGCAAAGGAAAGCAATGTGAAGTAATCGCAATAAACTCAGCAGTCTAGAAGTGGGCGAGAGCAAATTGAGATTCGGTTTCCTCGAATTGACCGTACCGCCTTCCAACACAAATGGTTATTTAATCCACACCGGGGACAGGCTGTGCTAGTAATGATGGCGAAGTAACCTCAAGGATAATGGACGAGGGCCATAAATGTGGAAATTATATTTAATTCTTCAAACAGATATGTAGTTCTGAACCTTGAGAAGATATATCTGTATTTAAAGGCTGGTTTCTTCTAGTTAAAATGAAAAAAGTGAATAACCGGTGATCTAGGATTTGAGCAATGTTGCAAAAAATGGCCATGCTATATTTGACATAGAGTGGCCCATGTATATATAAGTAACTTTCTTTTAAAATTATGTTTTTAGTTGGCGTATAAGCAGAAGAATAAACGCATCATTTAATCACAATCAAATGCCTAGTGCCCAGTTGCGAAGACATATATATTTTAATATTAATATATTTGTGTACTTGTTGTTATGATATAGGTATATGTTTGACAAGATTTTGTCACGTCCATAACTAAATGTCGTTCTACTAAAGGTATCCAAACTGCGCGAAATTGTTTTGACTACAACTGATGACAAAATTCAGATAAATCTGTGTTAACCACGTATTATTATTATACGGAATCATTTCGTAAGCATCTGGTAAATGTGACATCTATTATTTATTATTATGAAACGAATGGTATTGTTTGACCACAGGATGTTGTGCGAGGGTGTATACGGTTAGGCAATATATGTGTCACCAATAGGCCTGATTCCAATATGTCAATAAATGTAGCAGGTTAATTGTGTAACTATGTTGATCGTGTGATTCTTCGTATCGAACGATGTATCACATTTCATTCATATTATGTGTCCGTCAACAATGCAAAGTATTAAATTCAATTATAGCAAAATAGTCAACACATGATGCATTAAATCAATTGCACAGTGTTCAAGAAGAAAAGCAACAACAAAGACATATTTATTAGTATTAGAGTATTTACATAAACTTTCCATCGCTTTTATCAACAACCACACTTGAGCGTCCCTTACATATGTGTGGTACGCACATTTTCGTTCAACACCGCTGGGAGTTACAAAATGATCGAAGTAAGGTATCAATCCAATTCGCCAAAAAGCATAGTATTTTCGAAGGTTGGCGTTTCCCAAAGTAGACTATTCTTACAATTATTGTAATTTTCTACAACCGACGGTAGATCAAACGCGCATAATCGTAGATGTGATAGCGAGCTAAATAAAATCTGGTATCAAACACGGATGAATTAGAATTAGGTTGATTTATCGACGTTTTAGCGTGGAGTTTTGAAAGGTAATTGCCTACACCTTCCAACTTAATACTTATGTTATGTTGATCAACAGTCGTGTTTTAACCCGCTGAATAAATAGTTTACATATTCTTTTAGAAATAAACAAGTTATTGAAGACGTTTAAGGCAATTCCTTCATTGTTACGAAATGTAGGGTAAGTACTGAATGCATATGGCAAATTATAACGTTAAGCAGTTTTCAACAAGTCAGAAATCGAAAAGCATTTGTCAGCATCGTTCTTGAACCACTAAAAGTCGTGTACATGCACTCGAAACAAGTGCCAATATTGACGAAATTTGACGGGTAACCATCCTCCTCGCAACTAGGGAGCATAGTAACGCAACTTACCCTAACTGGTTATATTGGAATTCACGAAATCTATGCTTTATGGCTTCTTTAACTCAGATTGTAAGGCGCTGATGTCATTGCATGTTTACTTTAAAGTACTATAAATAACTAGCTTAAATACATTTGTATCAGTAAAAATGTAGTATTGTATAAAATTGTTTTGTGCCTGAAATTGATGAATATTTTGAGACAAGTACATGTGACCTAGTGCGTATTGTGTCTTGACCTTCTTGTAGTTATTTTGCTTTTATTTGATCCAGTTTTGCCCGTAGATCTAAACACAAAGGAGAGCTTGAGTAGAGTCGTGACATTAACAATACACATCAATTTGTGCAAATAGGGAGCTCAACATGAAAGCCGAGTACTCATATTCAATCTAATAAACATAAAGTTAAACTTCAGCAGGAGAGAAAAACCTTATTCAATGCTGTCCCTTATTTATGGCAAGGAAGCAATTTCCAAACAGGGAAACACAAACAAATGCACTACACACATGTACGTAACATACTGTCAAATAAAAACAAAACTGAAATCACCGCCTTGGAACGGTCAATGCAAAAGCACTGTGGTTTTAAACCGGTTTTAAGGCGCTTCAAACCACAGACTTGGTCCATAATTATTAATCAAACATTTAAATGTTCATACAAATTACCACAATAGCATCGACATTCAAATTCTATATCAATAAAATACACTTCAAATGTGATAACTATTCAACTACTCAATAATTATATACATACCAGAACACCAGAACGGTAACTTTATGAGGGACCATACAATGAAACACACATGAGTATCAACTACATCTTATCTTCATTAAAAGCTTAAAGTGACAGCTCGCGGATATATATGGGTAGAATCGTAAGACAACGTGTTTTTTTTTGAGGATATCACTGAAAATCCGGTTGAATTCGGTTGAAAACAAACAATATAGCGATTTTTATTTTGGGATCGAGTACGGTAAAGTACGAAAACGACCTAATTAATATTCATAAGTCGACACGTTAATTCAAACCTTATCAAACAAAATTGCGGATACGGGTGAATTTAGCGGCGAGAAGGTAAGAACAAATGCAAATACATCTGTTACAGACGGAAACTGAGTTGCAACGGAACGTTTTTGCGAAATCTATTTATTTATCTTTCATATGCTAATTATGTTTAGCAAAAGCTAAATATAGATATAATTTGCATAACTCGCGACGCTGCAATGATTTAAGCCTTTTGCATGTATTTATGATCATTTATATATTATTTTATCGATTCAAAACCGATTTTGACCAGGTTTTCGATGTCAACCTCGATACAAAATATATTTCAATGAAATTATGTAAAGTTTATTTCTCGCTATACGATTTATATGCAAAACAACGATCTATTACGCGAACTGTCACTTTAAAAGACATAGCATCATCTTGTTTTTATATTCAAATCATCTTCGTTCAAGGCAAAAGACAATATATTTTAATAGTTGTGAGGACACTATATTATGGATATATAACCATATCAATTAAAGAAGTTGTTATGTCTACGAAAAGTGAAATAGTTATGCACACATGTAACTATGATATCTTTAAGTTGAGCTCGTCATTGTGTACTTGAGTTTGTTATATTGGTAATTTGTCTTACGTCGTTAAACGTCTTTTATTTTAGGACAGTTTGACATTTATTTTAAGAATGCCTTTTGATGGTTATTTGACGAAAGGAAGTGTTTTTTGTGATAATGGTTGTTCGCTCAGCGCAGTGGTTGGTGCACGCACTTCTCACCTAGGCGATCCGGATTCAATACCCGTTCCCGAAAGCATGTGAGTTTTGTTTGCGGTCACCATACCCGACAGGTGGGGTTTCCACCGGGTACTCCGCCCCCCCCACAACACAAGACCACACTAAAATTAAAAATGTTTCAGTAATAGCTTAATAGATGGAAGTTGCAGCTAAAATTCACATTTTTTCCCGACTTGCGTGAGTCTAAAAAATTATTTAGGAAGGAGTGCTGGGACACACTCCGGGTCCACAAATAATGAAGCCTCAGGCGTTGATAGACCTAATAAGCTTTGAAATACACGCACAAACAAACACTAAGTGGTATTGCAATGTGTAATTAACTGTATTAAAGTGTTAAATGTACTGATATACATACATGTATCTCTAGAACTGGATACAAAAATTTAGACTGAACAAAATCTGGGACTTAACATTTTTGTAGTCCACAGTGGAATGTTTGAGAAACTCGAACATTATTCCTATAATTATTTATTGAGAATTGCATGTTGTGGATACTGTCAACAAAGCAAAACTAAGAAAGCATACTTAAGCATATGTAATTATTGAGAATAGTATAATAAGCTCACTGAACTTTAAACAATAGGCAAAATTAAGGCACATTTTTCATGGTTATCGTATGGTGTGCATGTGTGTCCCGCTGCATGGTACAATTGTCGAATCCCGAAACATCACACAAGTAAGCGGACTATACAAAAAGGCACTACATTTCTCCACTCGAAATATGTCATTCGTCTTATTCGTGAAAACAAGTAAATTCAACATGGTATAGTTGTCTATGATTGAACGTCTTCAATAACTTTTTGTCAATACGTCCAACATTAATGTCGAAAATAAATGAATAACTGTAGATCATTATGCATATTAAGATTACATCAAATCTAGAGGATAAAGACAATACTTTCACAAATGCAGACCGAAAAGTCGAACACATCTATCAAAATCCGCTATGTTTGATGCCAGTTTAGATTTTTCACTCTTACATTTTTCCGATTAGGTCAATAGTAACAGTAATCAATTTTGCGCTGTACTTGGAAATGAAAACATCTTCTTACACAATTAGTCATTACCGTGACAGTCGCTCATTCGGAAGCCTCTTAATATTCAAAGGTTGACGTATACGTTTTTTGGTATAAACCTATTCTCCATAAAATGTGAAAGAAAGGGTTCGATAGAACAAGAACACCGGATGTGCTATTAAAACTGTATCAATTAAACAACTCGTGTGCATTTTGGTGTCGAGGCATTGTTATTTCAAATGAAAAATGGACCAGGTAAATTATAAGGTGAGCGAGAGTGAACAGTTGGCTCTCTTTTGGTAACCACATTTTGATATAAACATGGACAATAAAACCGGATTGCCAAATGCATGAGCAAGCCCATTACACACATCAATATATGCATCTTGTTATAATGGAGGTGATACTGTTTAACGAGTATCCTTGGTTTGAAATGCTGGTCGCTGGGAGGATAAAATGTGACGTTTCATTCTGTAGTTGTGTTTAAAAGAATAAATCTGAAAAAACGAGATTGACGTGAATAATGCATTATGTGTTTTTGAAATAATTATATTGCTATACTATTACAACCATCATGGTCCTGTCCTTGTTTTAAACAAGACAAAAAATAAATAAATATCTCCCTGGCACCACGCAAAATAATAATTTTCAAATGCATCGAAAGAACGAAGAAACTAATTTGGTTCCCGACAATAAAAACATTTTTGCAAAACCATTGCTTGAAACAGTGGTTTCTTCCACGAACCTAATTATTTCGTATGGATTTGAATGATGTTATTTAAATATCGGGAATGTCTCTTTCTTATTGAAATATGATGTAGTAGCAGACCCATGTTTTCGGGAGAACACAATACACATAACGTTTCTGATAATAGTAGCACATGATTGAGTATTGGACTTATATAAACTTATATAATAATAACCGCCTCTTGTATAAAGTCCGCGGAAGACATCAACACCGCGGCTTGTCTTCGCAAATACATTGCTAAATGAAAACAAATCAGGCAAATCTGTGGGCATTAGATCGTCTGGCGATATTCGGATGTGTCTTAACCAATTGAGGCAATGTACAACTCGTTTAACAGGCACTAAGACTGATATAGACGTCTGCGTTTTTTCAGGCTATGAATACTTTCGGTCGAGGAAGACCAGCAATATTTTTCAGATTTGTATTATCGTCAGTCAAGATTTTGGAATTATATTTTTGCTATTGCCTGTATCAGCAGATAACGATACGTCCAGACCTGTTTGTAAATTAAACTCAAATGTACAGTTATCTTAAATATAAATTGCCTCCTTACATAAAATGCATGCTATTCTAATTCTGTAATTGAAATCAATACTTTCTTTACTGAGTCGATTTTTAAAGCAAGAAATGACATTGATTTAACGTTGAGAATTTGTCTCAAGGCGAATAATCATCCTATTATTGCATGTTTGAATATCGTAAATGCAATTTTTTTAAAGTGGAAATTACTGATTGTATAACATGACACATTCCAGTGAACATGAGTTATGACATTTATTACACAGAAATGAACTAGGTAACACGAAAAATCAAAGTACTGAAAGTACTGGTGGGGCGATTTTGTTCAATTGTTGTGGTCGTAGAAACACTATACACCGTGATGCCAACCAATCACATCTGTTGAATAAACAGATGAAATTAAGGAAGGGTGACAGGCTGTCAACATAATATATGATTTACATATTGGGGTAAAAGGAAAATGCTGCTTTTTAAAACAAGTCATTGTCGTACGTGCCAATTTATAACTGCGAAACGTTGACAGAACAGATTGTCCTTAAAAGANACATAAATGCGCTGTATCGGTTAAGTGTAGATGGTTTAGTATTGAACCGATATTTCGTCGCTGTATACACCTTCCATGAGGACTGCGTGTAACTCGGGTGCTAATGCCACAGTGAAAAGACGTTGCCATGGATGGAACGCGCGCTGATAGCTATTTGTGCGTATTAATACTAATACCATGCGATCGGAGCTATTTTGTTTGCGAAGGTAGAATCTGGATGCAAAGTGGTAAATTGCAGTAACGGACTTTATTCTTCTGTATACATATACTATGTTACCTATGGGGCGAATTTAATATCATCGTATCGAAACCGGATTATTTTATGGAAATAAAATTGTATTGTTTATTTATATAGAGGATATTTGTTGGAATCGATGGAATATCGATTAAAATTCACGAGTACTGTAAGCAAATATTTTTTTCTATTATCACAAGTGAACTAAAATCGATATTCCACCGAATCCAACACATTTTCTTTTTATTTTATGCTTTTGTTTACCGTTTATGTACATTTTAAAAATGTTTATCTGGAGAATTTCACTGGGAAAATGACGTAATTGCGTTATAAAGTGACGTCATTTCACAGTAAAAGAGTGAAAACTATCGATAATTTTCACTGCTATTTTTTACTGTTTTAAAGCAATGAATTATCAGTTTTAAATCAATGATTTTTCTCTATAAACCACAGAAAAGCAAAAAAAATCATTGCACTTAGTTGAGATTGTAGCAGTTGTATCGATAATCTGACAAGGTCAGGCTGTATAGCATGCTGATGATAATTATTTTGTTTTCAATCGCCTTCTTATATCCTTACGTTTGCTGTGGTGCATAAAAAATATGTATCTAAAAAAGGTCATTGTATTACTTCATTTTTGTAACAATTCAAAACATGTTTCATAATTGGTAAAACTCCGAAAAAATAATTGGTTGCCATAGTATTGTTTATGTATAAGAAACGTTTAAGCTAGTTTTCTGTTTTTTTTTTAACGAGAAGCCATATAGCCCAAGTCCTTATAGGACGGATAATCAATTATTTTAACATATATTATAGATGACTCTGCAAATCCATTATCAATTAGTATTATGTGGATCAAACGGTAAGCAAATTAGTGTGACCTTGACTTTGGAGCTCGAGGAACAGAGATTGCTCTCAACATGTCCACGCAACATGGTTAACCTGCGATGCATGTTGATTTAAAATTGTAAATTGACTAATGACATTATACTAGGAAACATGTTGAAAACCGTATTTTGAGACATGAAGTTTAAGTACGACCTCAACATGTGAACTAGGGCCGCGAACTTTGCACATCACCCGTCATTAGCAAATGGTTAATGATTGTTGCAGGTTATTTTTTAAATTGTCTGATAAATGATGTAAGTACATTATACACAAGCTGTATGATGTCCATAATTGACCTTTGACCTTTAAGTGTGATATTTGAGCAAAGGACACTGGTCGTGTACATCATGCCATCTCTAAATGTTGCACATTATATAAATGTTTTAAACACCTGATATATTATGAAATAACATTCAATAACAGCTGTATCTTCAATTTGACCGTTAAATATGACATTGGCCTTTCAGTAAGGGACCTGTGTCTATTTCATAACACGTTGTGTCAAAATAGACATTTTGGTCGCACGTACACACAAATAATAACTCAAACATATATTTGCTAAGGTTTCTTATTTTATCTTGAATACATTGTGCAATCTATTGATAGTTGTGGTATTTAAGCGCCAGTTTGATATAACAATAATATATACATTGTGTTTGATTTTTTTTCATTCTGCCATACTGAATTATTCTTTAAAATAAAGACTTTGATATAACTATATGAACAACATAAAGCTTATAGGTCTGCAGCAAGCATCCTACATTGCCAGGTGTAAATTATATTTGACAGGTTCCGATAACATAGTTAACTCTGTGTTAATGACATATGTCCATATAAGCATATTGCCCCGTTACAGTATGTAATATTATGTTATGTTACGATATGATATGATATGATATGTTATGCTGTGTTATGTTATGTTTTGTTAT